>RCHQ01000166.1:0-126143 GCA_003676415.1 Plasmopara muralis | reverse complement strand
GAAGGACTTTGGATCGGGTTTGGTGTGGGCATTGCCACAGCGTTTACTGTCTGTAGTACTAATCTCTATTACGCAAGTTGGGAGCAAATGGCCCTTGAAGCGCGAGATCGACTTGCTCATTGATGCGATTTTTCTTGCTTATGCTTTTTGCGAACCTTGATGTTTACAATCGCACGGCTTTCTAAATTTATATTTGCGGAGGCCATCAGGTAATCGTCAATCTTTGATCTGGCGGACGATGCTACTTCGCGGCGATATGTAGGCCTCGTCACATTAATCGTTTTGAGTCTAGAAAGAGTCCGTGTACATACAAACATTGCTTTTTTTAATGTGATGGTTGCTTGAATAACAAGACGTTCGCAATTTCGCAAAGTTTTAGGCTAGCACGTGAATTTTGCCGACCAAGAATAAAATATTTTTTTATTCAAGTGCACAACGGAAAAACTAGTTTTTTGTTCAATCATGCATCGAAGCAAAACAGCTTTTTGCTGCTTATGACATGATGTGATTCGGACAAAACTGCACTCGCGCCAGCTACGCGTAAAAAGACGTCTTTACATTATCACAATGGACACGTATAAGCAGAGGCCACATCATCCTCACTAATAAGACCTACAGACATGGCCTGCAAGTGTCAAAATATCTATCCGCGCGAGGCAGCCTACCGAGCACGAACGTGGCAGTCTTGCCAATTTTGACAAAACACATGACGCACAATGTGGTGTGGCGCACTTCTCAACGTAATTTATTGTTGGTCTCCACCACTATTATTGTATTATTTGCCGAACAGGAATATGGCACAAAAGAAGCTTGCCGCAACGTTCATGAACTCTTCCGTCACTCGTACTAATTCCCATTGCGCAAATGCTTTTTCAATCTTAACTTCAACGACGCAATGGTAAAGATGCTTAGACTGTTTACCGGTTAAGAGATGGAAGCACCACCTCCTTGCACAAGTAATTCGCACTATCTAGACTACGTACAGACCTGAAAAGGCATTTGCGAAACGCACTTTGGTGGACTATTTACGGGCTCGGGTCGGTAATGTTGGGTGAATGTTGCGGCTAAATTGCATTTGCGATATACAAAAGTGAAGATAAGTCATACATAGTAGATCACAACATCAATCCTAGTATTTTAGCGAAATTTAAGCAAGTAAAAGTTTTGAATGTAAATGGGCGATGTAGACGCACCGAAGCACTGAAGCCTCAAGATGCACTCTTAACCCCGTAGCAATTTCTCCAAACTGCAACTACTTGCGTCGATTTAGACGCAGCTTAGAAGCATTTGCGGTGCACGATCGAGGGTCCCGATTCGTCGTATTCAGCCTTTGAGATCCACATCTGCTGGAACGTCGACAGCGATGACAAGATAGAGCCACCAATCCAGACTGAATACTTGCGCTCAGGTGGAGCCACGACCTTGATTTTCATGGTCGACGGCGCCAGAGCCGTCAATTCCTTGGTCATGCGCTCGCCAATGCCCGGGTACATGGTAGTACCACCCGATAGCACAATGTTGCAGTACAAATCCTTACGAATATCAACATCGCACTTCATGATGGTCTGGAACGTGCAGTCGTGAATACCTGACGCTTCCTTACCAATGAGCGACGGTTGGAACAGCACTTCCGGAGTACGGAATCGTTCATTACCAATAACAATCACATTACCATCGGGCAACTCGTAACTCTTCTCGAGTCCCGATGATTCGGCGGCCGTTTTCATCTCTTGGTCAAAGTCCAAGGCAATGTACGTGAGTTTCTCTTTGATATCACGCACAATTTCGCGCTCGGCCGTAGTCGTAAACGAGTAACCACGTTCCGTCAGGATCTTCATCATGTAATCCGTCAGGTCACGACCGGCCAAGTCAAGACGCACAATGGCGTGGGGTAAAGCGTACCCTTCGTAAATGGGTACCGTGTGGGAGACACCATCGCCCGAGTCAAGCACACAGCCCGTAGTACGACCGGATGCGTACAAGGAAAGCACGGCCTGAATGTTCACGTACATGGCAGGCACGTTGAACGTTTCAAACATGATTTGCGTCATACGTTCGCGATTGGCCTTGGGGTTCAATGGCGCCTCAGTGAGCAGCACGGGGTGCTCCTCAGGGGCAACCCGCAACTCGTTGTAAAAAGTGTGATGCCAAATCTTTTCCATGTCGTCCCAGTTCGTCACAATGCCGTGCTCAATCGGGTACTTTAACGTCAACACACCACGCTTACTCTGGGCCTCGTCACCAACGTACGCGTCCTTTTGATCCATGCCAACCATGATTCCCAAGTGTTTGGGGCGCCCTACAATCGAGGGAAACACGGCGCGAGGAGCGTCATCGCCGGCGAAACCAGCCTTGCACATACCAGAGCCGTTGTCAACGACCAAGGCCTGAACGTCTTCGTCAGCCATTGTAAGTAGAGAGGAGAGGGAAGTCGATTAAGTAGTCTTGAGCTGTTGCCAACTGGAAGAAATGGGAAATGAGCCAACGTGCGAGCCACGCGGAGGAGCGCGCGACATGTCATCCCTCCCTATCGTTAGTATAAACGAGAATAATGAAGCACGTCAGTCCACCTGAAGGCGAAGCGGCCGCGCAAGGTATAGTAAAGTCAAGAGGAATGGGGGGCTGTTTTTTTTCCTCAATAAGGCGAATAAAGGCCTTAAAAAACGGGAAATCTTAGCCCGTTTATGTCAAATCGCACATAATTTGCCGCTTTTCAACCTAAAATCGTTCGTAAACGTGCTATTGTATTGCGTTTTTTTCAGCAATAGTATATCCAACAATTGATGCACACGATATTCGTGGCCACGACTTTCTTTCTCTACTACAAACAAACGACCGCTATGCGGATACGTGCTCAAAGTATCTAGAGCTTTTAAAACTGAAGCTTTTTTCGCTTGGTGCAGTGGGTAGGTGCACAATTTTTCATTTAAAATACTTCAGTATTCTCCGGAACCAGTTTGCAGGATTTTCTGCTTGTTCAGTGAATTGCTATACTAGCCACAGTTGTTTGTAATCATTTCCTTTTTTTGAACTCGCACGGGCTTGAGACATTGCAAACACGCACGTATGACGGGTCATGTTGTAAAAAGTCAATACTGTGCTAAACGTACGATTACGAACGGCGACAAGAGGCGACCTTCATGTATTTTCGTCGATAGCGTTGTCACTTTGTATACCCTTTCGACCACACGGCCGCTTCGTATCCTGATCGTACATTCAGAGGTAGCGAGAAATGCATGCACATTTACCGGTACAGACAGACTCATGCACCAAGTGCGGAGTGATGTAAAGTACACGTCAGGAGCGAATCAGCATCAGATTCTGGTCACACTTTGGCTTCAAAAGGGTGACTAAAATATTAAGGTCAAATCCAACTCGAATTTATGTTAGCTTTTTGGCCAGCACGCGATTTGAGACAAGGCTGGAGGCGATAAAGGAATGCTTCTATGGAAACATGCTGCAATTCTGAAGTAAAGAGAATGACCGACGACTTGCATCACTGTAACGTATCTAAGGCATCGTGCTGCGTCCAATCTTTTCATTGATTCCGTCGTATTTCCATTCACAGTGCGACAGAGAAGAAGAGCGAGCTATCTGATTGTATGCTGTTTGATTGTAGATCGCACTAGTGGGTGCCTGTGCCTTTTCGAATAGACTGCCACATTGCAATGAAATAGGTTGCAAATGATTCTTATGTGTTAGTTACTATCTTAAAGAAATGCGCATCAATTGAGAAAGCAAAATGTTTTAGTACTTTATGTTTGACACATGACCACCCAGATTTCGTGACCGGTGCACAAAACAATAATAATATTGATTATATCTAGGTATGATTAAGAGCCAATTATTGATCAAACGATAGATTGATTCTCTTATGTGTTAAATTCAGGCTACAAGTAGTTCAACAGTACTCCAGCTGCCTCTGCTATAAAGTATATGTACAGGGTATACTTACTACGCCACGCCACCTCTCAATGATCGACACGTATCTGTCGAAATTGTCGCTGCGCTGAGACGAAAAGAAGTGTGTTTGCTTCTGAATGCATCAAAGCCAGCACCTTCCTTATCATCTCGATCGGCGGCTTGGACAGGTACCGCGGTACTTTGAGCATGTGTAACAAGACTACTTTTGACAGTCTTCTGCACTCGTACACTTGGCAAATATTTTTTTTACCAATGCGATCAGACAGCATTGATGCACCACATCGAGTTCACTAAGTGCATTGAGGTTAAGGACGCGAATTACGCGCATATACAGGCGTTTATTAAGCTGGCCGTAGTAGAAAATCTGTGTAGCGTTTGCCACAATACAGCACTCGCATTTAAGCGTGCCGATACTATCTTGTCTGAGTCCTTTCAATGTGTCGCTGCTTAAGTCTTTACCACATGTCATCTTACGCATACGCACCGCCGATTAAGCTCTAGTCTGATTCGCGCAAAAAACATCGACCAAAGCATTCTGCTGTTCTAGTTTCTGCTTTACCTCGAGGTTTTACTCTGCAAAAATTAGAGCCACCTGATCGTGCTTTGCATGCGGTGCCATAGTGCGTAATCAACGATCATGTAGATAGCGAATGGCTTTGAGCCTAGAAAGCGAGCCCTGTACTCGACAAAAGCATTTTATAATCAAAGGTAGCTCTTTGCCAGTCCTTTTTCGCTCAGTAGGAAGATTTGAACATGATCACTTGATCTAGTTTCTCGCCATCTTCTTGTAGCAGTTCAATGCGGAATGCAAATTTGAACGGCATTGAGCGGCCGAAAATTCGGAAAGGCCAACATCATTGCCTGTAATATAATGTTCTTGTCGTTACTAAACGTCTCTTAGTGCTGACCTATGATCAACTGCGTCGACATTGTACTTATGCAGCAGCTAGGAGCCAGGCCAAGCCACTTTTATACCTTTTTACTGGCCTAATGAAAACGGTGCATCTTTTGGTATTGGTGGTAAGCTTATTCGTGCACATGTAGTCGAGCGATGCTAGCAAATAGACAACGTACTTTTGCAGATTTATCTTCCTGTGTCCTAAACAACTATGGACAGAATGTCGTCATATTATGTCTGTGCGTACGTCCTGTGAGGACTTGCCATTTGTCGCACCAGGTGATAAACACCGCAGGTCCATTCGAAAGCCCTTGAGGCATGACCAACCTCTCGTAGAGTATACCGTTCGAGGTACTGACGCAGCCATTGGTATCTCACACTCTCGCTTGACAAGTTGATAACACCCGTCGACAAGCTGATTGCGCTGTACATCGTACATCCCGCCATGTGCTTTTCCGGTACATTTTTATTGAACAAGGTGTCTTTGTTCAAATGACGGCCTCAATAAATAGGGAGGGGGGGCGTCTTGATAACTGCTTATTCAACGTCTGGGTTGAGTTCAATAGATTAAGACAGCAGCTCTGTAAAAGGCAGGTTTTCTGGCCACAGGCGAGGCCCCCAAATGTGCAAGTTGGTCAAGCCCGGACTACGAATGAGGTTTTGCCTCCATTAATGATTTCTTGCCAATCAAACGCGATATTATCGCGTCTTATGTCTTTTTGACTGGTGTGGCAAGCACCATCGATGTCGATGGTGACGAAATCGGATCACTACCGCCATTCTACAGCCTCATCTTTAGTTGCAGCTGCAATTTCTGCTGCATTTGCTGCTTTTGAAGCATATCATAAAGAAAGTGCTGCAGACGAATCACCGCTAGTAAACTGTCGCAGGTCCTTGAGGCATGATCAACCTCTTGCAGAGCATACCGCTCGAAGTACTGACGCAGTCAATGGTATGTCACTTTCTAGCTTGATAAGTTGATAACACCCGTAGACAAGCTGAGTGTACTGTACATCGCACATCCCGCCACGTTCTTTGTTTAAATGGTGGCCACACTAAATTTATTGTTATAGGGAAGGGGAACCGTCTCAATAATTTCTAATTCAACATCAAGTCTGGGTTCAATAAATCAAGAGATCACCTCTATAAAGGCAGGTTAGCTGATCACAGTCGAGGCTTTGATGGCTTTTTGAATCGGCGAGTTGGCCAAGCCCGGACTACGAATGAGGCTTTGCTTCTATTATTTATTTCTTGCCAACAAAACGCGATAAAATCGCGTTTTGCGTGGAATTTTTTTTCAATATTTATTATAGAGTATGTAAGTTCCTTTACTTAACAAAATTCTTGATGAAACCGGTTCATTGATCTGACAAATTAAATATATCCAATCGATTAGACCCTCATGCTCATGCTATGAAGGGGTTTATGCTTAAGCTTGACAATCTTTAGTAAATTCTCACTTAAATCTATATTTCTTTGCTGATTATGCTGAAGCAAAAAGTAAGATATCAACACATAAGCATCGTGACCGCGTCAGCTATATTGCGGTGAGTAACAAATTTCGAGCTATAATTCTTTTGTTCTATAATGTCGTGCTGTTTATTAAGTAAAGCTCAGAAGCTAAGACTGTACGCTTTAAATATATCTTCAATGGCGGAAAGGCTGGCGTAAGCGCTTCAAATTACCCTTGCGCTGTACCAAAGTCCGGGCTTCCTGGACGATTGGTACAGAGTTAATCTTTTGAGGCGCATGTTCTCCGTGTCCACATGCCTTAATAACTCAATAGCGATGAAAAATCATCGATTCCTGCTGTGCACTGCCTCTCAAGCTTAGTCACAGAGCTTATTACTTGTCTTGTTGACGTTAAATGAGCGCAGCATCGACTCGCAATTCTTTTAACGACGTATTTTGAGCGCCAAGCCGCTGTCAGGCATGTCACAAACGATTATGATGGGCTTCAGCTACACCATAGCGAGGTAGTTTTCATGTGGTCGCTGTGACGTAAGAGTGCCCAACACCCGTGCTCAATGGTTGGTAGCTGATCGTTCGACTGCATAAAAAGGCGTCTGTGAAACGAACAATCATCGAGTGCACTTGTCACTTATTTTTTTTATTTCAATCGTGCTTGTCGAATTCGGGTAAAAAGGCTTTTAGGTGGAACATTATTGACCTTATACTGGTGATGCTGCGTCTTTAACTGCTCTGACAAAAGAACCGTCACGTAGATGCATCGATGATTAAGTCATGAAATATTTGGAGCTTAGTATGTTTGTAAAGCACTGGTCTAGTAAACTTGGTAATATTTCCGCTTGAGTACGTAAAAAAAAGTATCTAGGCTAAATCTTTGACGTTAGTGTTGCTTGCACTAGCACCAACTAGGTTAATGATAATCGTATATGAGCGCCTAAGAACAAATGTCTTCACACTTTTGGGGGTTTGATTCCTTGTGCGGATAGAAAAGCAGAACTTCTCGAGCCGTTCGGTAGGTGGCTGCTTCGCACATGTTCGCATTCGATAAGTTTTCGCCTGTGTCAACGACGTCGTATATGCGCAGAAGTTGCTTAATTGGAGATCTTTGTACAGTCAATGTTGTTAGTGCCTCTGCTGTCATTATTCTATCTCACACATAAATCTTGTAATAAATTTGAAAAGGGTCTCATATTCTGAGTGGGGAATGTTTTTATTACATTATAATTTATCCTTTAAAGTTACTGCCACACAGTGGCGCCGACATAGTTGTTCAGCCGCAGATATAATCCTCCATAATCTATAAATCAAACCGGGAAGATGCGCTATGCGAAACTGTTTGATCTCGCTCAAAGCATAGTCGAATGACGTAAAGCAGAGCTTTTCCGAGAATTCTGACGGGATCACATAGCACGTTGTACAAAGGATTCATGCAGGAAGATTTGCAATTTTTACTCCGCGTTTTTCTTAAACTCTGGGTCCAACCGCATCAAATTGTGCAATTGATTGCAATTTTTACTCTAGCAAATGTGTTTTTGTCCTACCTCTTACTTTATATAAGCTATTAAATTTGCTACCGCCCATACACATATTTAACATAATCTTGTAAGGAATCTAGTCGTACGCAACGGGTATGAGCATTGGTTGGCCTCTGCTAATTATCAAGAGCCATGATGTTAACATGGCCTCTTTTGACCAAACGCCAGCTTCTTATATTGAAGATCGAGCTCTATAAAAAGGTTACTCCGACATGACTTGGATTATGTACGGGAGATATGAGTATTATCCAAGCCTCCTACGACTTGATAAGAGGAGACAGTCAGGAAAAAACGATGACCAAACAGGTAGTGAAATAGGCTGCCAAGAGAGTGTATCCATTTACAAATTTCACCGCCAAGATAGTTGCTTTGGTCTCCAAGGGTTTATTCGCACCAAATACAGCCTTTGCGCTCTAGTCTGCGCTTACACGAATTGCTGCGCCTTCTGCGCCGAATTTTAAGCGGCTGGACCGGTTAAGAACCTCTCGTGCAGGTACAGTTCTGGAGAAAACTCCACTACGACGAGAATGCGTCCCTACAACTCGCCTTCACACAACGGTCTACAGACACCTTTGCCCTTAGGCGATGGAAAAGATAAGAAGCACCATAGTACTCTGGTCATATCCTTACCCACTAAACTGAAATTGCTAACAAATTTTTAAAGCGGCTTTGTCAGCCGAGAATAAGTCTCAAAAGAAGTTGAATATATCGTCATACTCACCCGCCATGCGACAAGCATTATCCTACGTCATCAAATCGGGGGACTGACACTACGTGGCACAGCAGCGGCCGATACCATAAAAGCGGTGTGACGCCACTAACGCATTCTTTCGTGCAATATTTGAGGCGAGAACGTTTTGGGCCAGTTATATCTGCACTTCACACCAAAATTCGGTGGCAAAATTTATGTGTTAAGCGGCTCATCAAGCAAAAAAAGGTCTCTGCAGAACAGTACTTCAAAAACATATTCAGCCAAATTGGATTCCTCGACAATCTTCAAAAAAGATTTATGAAAATTGATTGTGGCTCACCATGGAAAAATTGGGTCACACAACATCTTGCATGCAAAAAGATACGTAGTCTTTTGGAAGGCAATAAAAATTCTTATTGCCTATGTTGGCGTACCAAAGTGTGCGGTAATATGCAATTAGAGATCAATATCCAATATTATCTCCGTGTGTCCTTTTTGACTAAACACCGGTGTTAAGCTCGAACAAACTACTTTTGCTGTTTTACGAGGCTGGCCTCCTGTGCGAGCAAAATGTTTGGCTTCAATTTACTTTTGTTCCTGCGTGTGGTACAACTTAAATCTGGCTGGTGAACATTAATCTATCCTGCGCCCGCCGGTCAAGATGTCGGCAGTCAAGGTTATTAGCTAATTGCCAATCGCATTTTGCCTTCGGATGGTCCTCTGTTTGTATTCATGCAATGGTGAGGCGTTTTGTGAGAGGTCCAAGCCTCAAGAGTAGAACGCGTCGGGCAAGAAATAGGTTTATGTTGGGACTTTCCGATGATGCAAAGCGGCATTGTGGTGCCTTGAAAGCAGCTGCTCTCAATTTTGATATCAGTGCGCGTACATCTCTTTGTGTATGGCCTCGCGGTAGATAGTGGCTAGGTTGGTGGCAATATGTTCACCAACAAATTATTGTGAGAAAGTTGTTAGCGACATAACAGTAAGAGACGATCGACAGACACTTGCGATAAAAAATAGCTCGGCAGCTTGCGCCATTGAAGCCAACACCCTATCGTCGCATCGCCAAGAGGATCATTAAATCTCTTAAAATATAATAAGCTGTACTCCCTGCTTGCACTCTATGACAGCTTGAGCAACTTTGATGTAAGAATAGATTCACAAGAGCATTATCCTCGACTTTCATCGGACTGTCGTCGTGCGACCTCCAGTCTGCTACATCGTAATCTCGTGAGCACAAATTTTGCAACCATATCAGATATCGCAAGACGCTTACAATTAAGCGCCACAATGCTGGAGGTCTATGTATTGTGGCCGCTCGACTGGCAGCCTTCTCTGCTGCTTGTGAAGTCGCAAGCCGATTTCTCTAAAAGCAATCGTTATACTCATAAAGAGCATCATTTCTTTTCTCATTGGCTCTGCTCGCTTACTGTTATTACACTGCATTTAGGCCACTTAGACTTTTTGAGCGCTGTTATTCAGTGCCAATAGACAGGCGATGGTGTCAAGGAGAAAGCACTGTCTAAGAGTAGATTTCCCACATAGTATGACCAAATATTGCTTTAGACATAAAATTACGTACTGCACCTCGGTACGGTCAATTGCTTCGAGGGATTTACGCTAGCTTCGAGTAGCTCATGGTTTATGCTCAAAGGATGCACATCAAATAGCCTGAAAACATCCGCGATTGAGAAAGTCCAAATTAAGATAGTTTAGTGGCTGACAATTAAAAAGGCTTTGGAATTTTTCTTTGTCTTCTTCTCGAATCAAATCTTGTCATTGAGTTTAAGGTGCGTTTGGCGCTGCTTTTCTTAACGTGAATATTTTAATGCAAATTGAATCAGCACTGACGTGTTGGTTGCCTTTCCACGACTTTCAGATTTCTAAGAAGAAACGCTCGATCAAAAATTGCCTTATGACTTTTTGCTCACGGCTTCACTCGCGCTGGAACTCGCTGAAGCCGAACGAATAAGGATTTTTTTTAAAAAAAAACAAAGCAAGAGCGGGAAATTGACTAGAAGCCAAGCAGTACAATCAGAATACCTTCAAGAAAGAAAGAAAGGACAAGACAAAATTCAACGTTCTTGTTAAATGCTACATTTTATTAACACAGTATTGCTGTCCGTTGGACTAAACTGCGTTTGCGCTTCTTTGGACCATAAAGAGTTAGGACCGAAAAAGCTTAGCGATTGCGCTTGATATTTTCAAAAAGATGCGTGCACATCCAATGCTCTGCGTGGGCTTTTAATCGTACTACAGGCAAATGAGGGAGCTTAAACTCCGGGCTCTATGCAGGCACAGGCACCGAAAGCTGACCCATCTATTGGGCAGAATCGTTTTTCGACACAGAGTGCCACAACCTCTGTCTTGATGGCTTAAGCGAAACGACTTGCTCGTGGATTGCTGTGACTATGCGCTTGAGGCTCGAGAACTAGTCAGACAAGTCCTGGAATGCTCGAAGCCACAGTACTTAGCGCATTTCTTGGCCAAAACAGTCGAGGTCATCAGTATTACGGCGTGCCAGCTCCTGCTAGACATTGGCCGCTAGACATCAGCAGTGCGCAGCACGATGCTAGAAATTGTCCTCCTTCTTCTTAATAAATAAGGCGATTGCAATATATAACTTTTTAAGTATTTTCGCGACGCTGTTGCTAGGGTCATTCAAACTCACTAGTGTAAGGAGTTTAGGAAGTGTTCTCACCCCGGAATTCATGAGAACTCGAGGCCGTACTTCGGCAAGGTTGCTCTGACATCGTAGACGCTTTGATCATTGTAATGTAGCGGTCTATACTTTTTGCTGGATTTATGAGCAGAGCAAATCTTGAACTCCCTGGTGATTTTTGCGGAAGCAGTGCGCAGAAAGTCATGACATTGCTGGCCATAGGTCGCAGAAAGACAGCCCGCTGGCAGTCGACACGAGTCTTTGGCTAAGCTTACTTGTACCAAAGGTATCCGCGTCGACTTCTCTTAAGCTTTCACGAGTGCGGAAAGAGAGCACATCCTCGTGTACGATTGAGTCGATTGCTTATATAATATATTGTCATCCTTAGACAACTAAGCGTATTTCTAAAAGTTTGTAGCGCCGAGATACTGTTCGGCCGCAGACCCGTCCTGTCTATCTTTCTGAACGTCTACAGACGAAATAAGGCCACAACTAATCGTATATTCATTCTTTTGAAGCATTAAGATGCTGTTCGGCCACAGATCCGTCCTTTCTATTTTTTTAGAAGTGAACTACGAGGACAGCTTGCAGTGCTGGCTCTGATTTTGCGCTTCTTTGAGCCATGTAACGAGAAGAGTTGCCCTGCTACAAAACCAACAATCTGGCTTTAAAGCTACGCGCGTCTGTTTATTGTGGCCGAAGACCTAAAGCCATATGCGCTTATGATTCCTGACGTAGTCACTCAAATGATGTAGCCGGCTCAACAGGCACGAGATTGTTTTTCGCGAGCGAATTCGAGAATTAAGCCAAATGAGCTGTATCTCCACTTTAAGCTCTTGCCCCTCATCGTTATTAGTATTCGCCAGGCACAAACGTCTGATAAATAAATTTGGGTCTTGTCTACACTGCACGGTTTGTGACTGATTCGCGTGGCGCGAGTATACTTTGCAAGCGATCGTATCATTAATCGGTAGCGTAGCGTACTTACGCCCGGACGCCATGTTGTATTTAAACTTTGGAGCTCAATTCGTGTTATTGTTTTGCCTCATCCAGACTCCGTCACTAAATCGAACTAATCTGGGTTGTGGCTCTGGAAAGAGCTGTGAGGTTCATTTTGTTTGTTGTGAGGCCTTTGACAATCGATAAAACTCACAACGGTGATGTTGTACCGACGAAAGGGCCGAAATTTTAGTTTCATCTTGTATGAACCAAACTGTTGGTGAGGGGAAGCTTACAAGGTAACACAAACCCACTGTTCTTTACACTAGATGGCAATATTACGTATGAAGTCATGTGATTGTTCATAGTCGGAGCTAACACAGAAGAAGCTTTTGGTCTGTTAGTAAAATTTACCCTGCTAGTTGGTACTGAGAATTGACGGGTTTAGAGCTTATCCTAAATAAAGTTTGTATCACATGTGATAATCTAAGAAAATCTTTAAGCTAAGACTAATACTAACTCTCGTAGTCAGATATGCGAATTGTATCGGCTCAGTTTTTAAATTAAAGGTCAGAGCTACACTCACGCTTATAAGCAACGGTGGCGCCGCTGCAAGAAGTTCCTTGTCATCAAAAACATTGGCACAATCGAGGTATATTGAAAAGGAGCCATGCTACAGCGAAATGAGGCATTGGTGGTCCAAGTCTCCTTTAATTCTTCTGATGAGGAAGTTTAAAGCACTGATGGCTTTTAACATTGATAGCGCGGTCCATACTAATTACCCCCCCTCACAAAGCAGCGTCGAGCTAGCGGTGGCTCTAACAGTGTGGCTTGCTGTACTTAAGACTGCACCTGAGTATTTTCTTCACTTTAGAAAGCGCCTGCATCCCTACCAAAAGGCTTCTTGATAGAGAATTTATTGATTGGACTCATAAGTGAAAACTTGTGTAGAAGAAGCTTTTGTATACACTCTAGGTTTGCATGTTAGCGTCACCGAGCAAATACTGTCTTCAAATTAACGGACCGAAACCACTTGAATTTGTCGTAAGAAGCTCAAAGATAAGGGTGGTTTTGCTGCAATAAAATACATTTTCATCGTTCGTGATGTTCCTCCCCTTTAAGAACCTCTCGCCGCGGCAAAGGTTCGCGTGAATCTTAATCAGCTCACTATTGCCACTCATAACTCACATTTGGTCATTAAATCAGCGCTGGGTTCACCGTGCTGTGCATGGCACTGGGTCTTGGAATCAACTACATGAACGATCGGACGCCCCAACGAGCCGCAAGGAAGCCCCAAAGCGACAGCCTGGTGCCTCGTGGAAAGTTTCTACGTCCATGTTGTAAATAAATTCACGTGATGGATGACGCAGGTATGGAGCGACTTGGACAACGAGCACGACCCAAAAAGACGCTAAGTGGACACTGAAATATGACCAAAACGTAAAATTTACTATAGGAGTATTGCAATATCTGGACAACCCGACAATCATTGCAATCATACAAAGCAAACCAATAACTATTCTTTTTCCTGCTCGTGTCTGTAGTACCACTATTTATTTCCATGCAACTGCACCGTTGGCCTTATCGAAAGAGACGGACAAGGGCTTGGATCATTCCACGTGCCGATTTCAAGAACAAGAGACCAAAAGCTGGAAACCAAGACATTAATTCACAACGTTGGCATACGAATGACAAGGTTTAAGAAAGCTCAATGGGCTCACCTTTTAATTTGGCATTGCTGCCTGGAACGGCCGACAAGGCAAACATTCCTAGTGTCATCAATTGCATCACGGAGCTCAGTACCACAAAGACGTAATTCCCCATAATCAAACAGCTGTAAAGAGTGCATCCTGTCAATGCAATACAATACAATTATTGCACTCAATTTGCCTTAAAAATCCAACTTTGATTTCTGTACCCAGTGTCGCAAAGTATGCCCCCGTCAAGAGCAGTCGATTCGGCTGCAACAGCCCGGAAATGTACCCAACGGGACCCTTCAACATGGCAACTGCACTCATCGAGCACAGACTGCCAAGCGTAAAGCTGAGTGCAAATTTAGACGGTCGAATCATAATCTACAATATAAAGAGATCAATCATGACTCGCATGCTTCAAGTTTCCCATTTTCATGACTGTACCAGTGGTAAAAAAAGGGACGCCATGCCAAAAAAGAGGAGCCCAAGCATGGTCATGCCGACAAAATATTTAAACCTCGTGTGCCTGTACCCAATACATGGTGCACCCGTGACTATCCAATTAGCAATATATTCCGCCAGTATCGCCGTACCAGCTCATTGTCGAGAGCAAACCGCTCTCCGTGCTTGCGTGTTGCCTCCAGAGTGGCCACTTGACAGCCTTCGCCTCGTCTATTGTACCATCCAACTGTCCGCTTTCCATCACGTCGATTGCAGTCGTAGTCTCAGTGTTGTTGGACGTCGTGACCACGTGCTTTGTCATCTCCCGTGCCGAGTCCCACATCGTGGAAAAGGAAGAGGAAATACCTCGTCCTGCACTATCGGTACTTGCAGTGGATGCTGTCGAGAGTGGCGAGGATCGTAACATACTCGTCAAAGCATCCTGGGCACCTTGCAAGCCCGTCGCAGGCTTCTTGCCACCCCATTGTTCCCACGCGCTCATCGGTACCAATATAGAAAATGTTACTCACGACAGAGAATTGGACTATAGAAACGCTCGAGGTTTTTCCAACTATAACGTAGACCACACTAAGGACACAAAATCCCAAAAAAACACTAGCTCACAACCCTTGCTTCTTAAATACAAGTAAAAAAATCCCTACCAGGTGCTCATTGGTCTAAAACACTACACCACGTCGCGCCCCATTGACCCGCGACGGGAAAATTGGCCACCCGTCGAACCCGTTGAGTTGCGCATGGCCGTCGCAATCGCGTCCGAGCGCGGCAACGAATTCGAGGCAATGTACGACTCGGCCAACGTCGTTTCTTCGTCGCAACTAAAGGCAAAGCCCGTATTGCGTCCGTGGCCAGTCGCGTCGGCCACTTTTGGCGGCACGCCGTGGTCCCACGTCGCGCCTCCCGCCAGCGACGCTTGAAACACACTGGTGGAAAAACTTTCCGTCGTCATCCGATGCGTCGCGTCAAGAATCGAACCTATGGTACCGTCTTTCACGGGCTGCTGGTACAAGGTCCCCGCAAACGGTTGCGGATGGTGCGCTTTCAAAATCTCGGCGTCCGAGTGCCCAAAATCACTCAAGTACCCCGTCGTATGGACATCGTCCAACGACATGGACAAGGTCTGTTCTTCCACGTGATGGAGCGTCAAGCGGCGTTGGTACTTGGTCTGCGCGCGGCCCATGGATTCTTGCAACAATTGTGCCAAATCCGGATGAAACGTGCGTTGAAACAGATTGTACGCAATGTGGCGCCCCAGTGCCAACGCACAGCCCATAAGCAGAATCAAGCCGTACCCAATGGTCCGCGACGTGGGCACAAACGCCCCAAATTCATCGTACCCGACTTTAAACGTGGCAAAATACGGCACTTGGGTCCCCAGCGTCGCAAACGCAAACCAAGCCACGACACTGCCCAACCAGAGCGAGAACGACAACAGCGTCCACCGATCGGCAATCATCCAAATCTTCAAATTCACAACCAAGACCGTGAGCGAAAACGCCACCATGCCAAATTCCACGCGCGATTCACTGCCCACGGTCGTTTCCGACGCATTAAACCCATAAGACACGACGACAAAAATCACGAGCGATTCATAGACCGCGGCAGCAATCCAGCGCCCAAACGTGTACATGTTAAAGCAAAAGCGGTCGGGGCCCCGACGGTACAGATCCGGGTACTCAAGACTAAATGGCGCCGGTAAATCCTTGTCCAACACCCCCACGACAACGATCGGTAAGCCCGTGAACGCAATGTTATAGAGCTGAACGCCAATTTCCCAATACATTTTCGACCCCGACGCCCCCGAGAGGTACCCGTACCAATACTGCGCCAACACGAGCGTAATGTTTTTATAAAACATGTACAAGACCAATTTCGAAATCCGCAGATAATTCCACCGGCCGTGGACCAACAAGAGCCGTTCGAGGAATCGGAATTGCGCAATGGCGTAATCGCTCGAATTCACGGCTTGCATGCCTTCTTGGCCCGAGATGCCCACGCCCACGTGCGCGGCTTGAATCATGGCCACGTCGTTGGCCCCGTCGCCAATGGCCAACGTTCGGACGGTCGGGACATGGGCACGGACCAACTGGACCATCTCGGCTTTTTGCGCCGGCGACACGCGGTTGCAAATGACGGCCCGGCAACAGTGCGCCAACGCCACCAACGCCGGCGCCGTCGCGGGACGCAACGCCAATTCCAACGCTTCGCCGTCAATCACGAGCGCCATTTCCTTGTCACCCACTTCTTGCATCCACGCTTGGTGCCGTCGTAGCGCCTGGTCCAACATCGTCCGCACGGCGGCTTCAGTCGGACACGTCGTCGCATTCACGACCACTTGGTGGATCGTATTGTCCAACAACGAACACGCGTACGAAATGTTAATGGCCGTCTCTTCCTTGTCGCCCGTGAGCATCCACACTTTGATCCCCGCACGGGTGAGATTCGCCAAACACTGCGGCACGCCGTCTTGCAACTTGTCTTCAATGGCCGTGGCCCCAATCAATTCCAAATTCGATTCCATCTCTTCCATCAACGCATCGATCGCGTTCGCAAGACCGGCTTTGCGGCGATCGAGTTCCTTGACATCACCCGTGGCGTCGTCAAACCGACGTTTCCACTGTTGGAACCACCGTTCGTCCAGCGTCTTGACCGCCAACGCCAACGTCCGCAACCCGTCGTCGGCATACGTTTCAATCTGCGCGCGCGTCCGGCGCTCGAGCGCTTCCATGGCGGCATGCCGGGCCAAGCGCTGGTAAATCATCGTATCGGCGCCTTTTGTATACAACATCAAGGCCCCACTCGGTTGCCGCACGACCACCGACATGCGTTTCCGCGTACTCGTGAATTCCAACACTTCCAAGACTTGGTACGTCACGCTGTGGCCCAAGACGGAGACTTTGGCCGTCCCGACACTGCGGCTCTGGAATTCAAACCCGACAAACGCGGCCCCGGCCACCAACGCCTGTTCGTCGGGCGACGACGCCGAGAGCCGGACGTCACCCGATTCCAATTGCTCGGGAATCACCGTGTGGCACACGGCCAAGTGTTCAAAGAATTGCAAAATCTTGCCTCGCTGGACGTCGCCCGCGTGGCCATTCAACGCGTCAAAGAACGTGGGATCGACGAAATTCACAAACGGCTTCTTCACGAGGCCGGGCGCCAACGTGGGTTCACTGGGGACAGGTTTCCCCGCGCGTACGAGCGCGGCCCGCCCAATTTCCGTCAAGCCCGAGCCGTACGAGACCCCGTTGATGGAACATTTCCGAAACTCCATGATATTGCACGTCAAGGTCCCCGTTTTGTCACTAAACACGTACGAGATCTGGCCCAATTCTTCGTTCAATTCCATGGTCCGCACAATGGCGGGCGTATCCGTCTCGGCGTGGTACATTTCAAGATCCCACGCCATAAACCGCGATTGAAGAAACTTGACACTAGTCATCGACACGTAGAGCGAGATGGGAATGACTTGGTACAAGAGGAGAAAGTAGTACAGCATCATTTGAATAAACGCGAGGAACCGAGACCGCTGTTGTTCCACGTCCGTCAATTGAATGTACCACGCGTCGCGGACAATTTCGTACTGCCACGTCACATAGCACGTGGCCGCCATGGCACACGCGACCAGCAGTCCCAAGCACAAGTACAATATCATGCGATTGATCGCAAGCATTAAATCACTCCATTTCGACGGCGCAGCGCTGGCACTTTGCATGATTTTCGTATCGTTGCCTGTGTTCAAGACGAGGCCAACGACCCAATCGATATTGCGCAAATTGCAGCCCCGCAAGAGGACATTTTTCACCGACAAGGGCATGACTTCAACGCCACACTCGTCACTCACCGTCACTTCTAACTTGCCGGCAAATTTATTAATGTACGGGTTCGGGTGTTCACACTTGACGACGCCCCGCAACAAGGCCACTTCAGCCGGGTTCGTCAACAAACTCATGGTCGCGGCCACGGCTTGCCGCAATTTCAAGTTGGTTTCGCCGTCCAGACTTTTCGTTTCGACATAACAAATGCCACTGGGCGGTTCGCCGACAGGTTCCGACACGGCGAGGACCAAGACGTCGGCCGGAATGACTTCACGATTGCGAATTTGCAGGAAATCCCCGACGTGGACGTCGGCCCAGTGGCGATCCACAATCACGCCGTCGGAAATCACGTGGCACGTGGCACCGTTCGCGTCATTGTCTGACTGATGCCGTCGGAGATCTTCCATGATGGCAAAGACGGCGTCAATGGAAATGACAAAGAACAAGACGGGGGCGTTCGTGGGGTACCCGTACGTATTGCTAATGCTTGGGATGCTCTGGAGCACACAGACCATGAGGAAAAAAAAGTTGGCGACTTTTGAGAAACTCTCTTTGAGGAATTTTGGGACAAACGTCGCGATATTGTACTTGGAAGTCACGACGACGTTGGTACACTTGTCAAACATGGCATTGCCCGGGGCGTAATTAAGGTACACTTCGCGAACCGCCGCGTCCGACTCGGGCGCGTGACTCGATGAAAGCGCACACGCAGAGTCGACGTCGTCGTCGTCACGCACGGGCTCGGCTTGTGCCTGGGTCGGCGACTGGAGCAACGCGGGACTCCCGAGTGTATTGTACCCACTCGAGCTCGACACGCCGGGCTGCACGACGTCGGGCGTCGGTACCACATTGGTACACAGTGCCTCTTGGTCTTCGACCCGGGCGCCTCGAAAAATGCTCCGCCTCACCGACATGCGTCCGTCCGGTTCGGTTCCAACGACACGGTGGCCGATTTGATTCTTTCACCCGACGTGCTAAGCGCGAGGACGGCGTCTATTTGTAGCGAAAGGCACCTAACTGACCACGTGATGGAGAGGAGAGGCAGAAAATAGGCGAGACGGGACAGCGTGTGCCAGTGGCGAGTGGTACATGATGCCTGGTTGAAACCTACACTTTTACAAGGCGGTACCTGAACGGGCTGGAAGGGATATTTGATAGAACAGGTCGTTTCGACCACGCAAGTCGAGGTGGTGGAAATGATTGCTGCGAGGTATTTGTTCCTAGAGGGTATTGTAAATTACCGTCACCTCGCTCAAGATAACGGAATGGTTAGGTGAAAGATCCCATCCCGCATGTGGGTTATTCCCCGATAACTCTAAAGCGACTAGAAACGCCCTCGCCTGTAGCAATAATTATTGTGCCGACTCTTATCGCGAGAAAAGACTGTCGCGACGCATTCCGTGCCCCTTTTTTCTGTCGTAGAACGCGGTCAACATGAATAGGACACGAAAGAAAAGGATAAATACTATTCAATACTATTAGCATCTATTCGTCTTCACGTGCGCTGAGAGGCCTTGCATTTAGCAACAATTCTCTCAATCAAGGCTCGACTCCTCTTTCTGCTAGAAAGAACCGATTTTGAAAGCCGGTATTCGCGTCGATCGCGTGATCGTTGCATTGTTCGAGGCCGTGGGACATGTCCCGATTGTCGTTATTGTGTTCAGAGTTATCCTTATTTCAAGATTGACAGAGATTGTTGGCCCTTGATCTTTTCTGCCAATCGCATACGTGGATGATCTTTCTTAAAGTTGCATAACCGATAGTAGGCTGGCTTACGAAGTAATGATTAAAGCACCTTAATTCTTGACAATGAGCACTACCGACTTCCCAATATTTAATCCGTGTTTCTAAAAGTTGTATCTGTGCCCCCTCACGGAGTTTGAAAGAGGCATGCGGGAATTGATGTGAACTCCTTTTGAGCGACTTCTCATCATTGCTGTTCATAAGGATCAAAACGTGCAGTAGTATGACTCGTTTGTTTGGAAAGTACTCGTGTGTTGTTCAATCCTACCTTACATTCTTAACAAGCGACTGGATATGCTTTGCGGAATCTTGATTCTCTATATCTCTTTCAAACTGTTTAATATATGCATTTCCATTGCTTTAAATTGGAAAACCAGCCTTATCGTACTGTTTGGCTTATGTAACGACGCGTCAGGTCTTTCCTTACTCGGACTAGGGATACGTAGAACGAAAGAAGAACTTGTGTTCTTGCGACTTTTGTACAAAACGCCATTTGGTCGAAACGATGCCCAAACAGGCAGCGAATAAGGCTGTTAATCGGCCGTGGATTCTACCATTGGCCAAACCAGTCGAAAGAAGAGCAGGCTTCTGGATAAAAGGAAACATTTGCACCAAAGACCGCCTCTAAAAAAAAGCGTCGCCTGCGCTCTGTATGGCAAGTCGCGAATCGACGAATTGCTTAGGCAAATGAAGCTCTCAACATTGCTCGCTTTCACGACGAGACATGCGTGCGTACTGTGAGCCTTTGCCCGGTGGTCCATATTCGAGTTATAAATTCGATAAGGACTGCCACAAGGGCTCCATCAAGACCTTTTGCCCACCAAGGCGACGAAGTAGCCTCAAATTTGTGACTATATTGTCAAAGTGGCTTAATTGGCCGAGCTCTCAAAGGTATCAAACTTGTGTGAGAACTCGAAAGACCTTACCCTTTATGAAGAAAATAACGGCGCTCTCGGCTGAGTACATAAAAAATCAAATCTTGGACGACAACATACGATATCTGCCTGGAGTGATGTCAGTCACTGACATCACCGACGCATATATAGATGATTTTTGCCACTCGTCCACTGCTGGTTACGATGCAAGTCTCCGTTTTACAGGAGAAATTTTTCACTTTCTGAACGAGGCGAAAGAGTGGGCATTCTAAGGAGTTGTTAACGGGCCGATAGAGGACATAGTCGCCTCTGTGCTTCTATTGCCGCAAGTGTTTTCCAGAGGCCATTTTTCGTGCGGTATTCGCAAACAGAAATCAATCACAAATTGCCGTTGTTAGCATGCAACTTAATACTGACAATACGCATACTTCAGCATCGCATCCAATCCTGCTTTAGTATAAGCCAGTCGATCTGAAGGGTAATGGGACCACCACAATTTAAGTAGAGACCTATATGCCGCCTTGAGGAGACAACCAGAGTGTATAGGTTTCAAGCACAAGCATATCGAACAAATCTTATACGCTTGTATGCTAAGGATGCAGCTTGCTCACGTTGTGTGCTAAAGTCAATTCACTCCAATGACATCTCGTCCATGGTAGAAAACACAAGCTAAGCGCTATAGACTAAAGTCATATCTATCATTCTTTAAAGTGCGATTGAAAAGCCACGTTCACAAATACAGAGCTTTTAGAACTGTTGGGGCTAGTATCCATTGATATCGAGTGCCTCAAGTCTTTCATTTCTTGTCCGCTGCTTGCAACCCGTCCATTGACAGGCTAAAATACTTCTTAGCTGGCTGTAATTGATGACTTAAACAAAGGTTAGGAGTCATTAGTTAACAGCTCTCATAAGAAGCAGCACGGAAGACTACACTTAAATTGGTAGCGTGTATGTTACGGTCTCTGTTTCTTTATATTCGGCTGTCTAATCTTCGGCATTGAGCATAAGTTGAGTTGTCTTATACTATACTTGCACTTACTCGCTATCGTCAATTTGCTTGCAAGGAGAAAGGACATTTAAATGTGTCTAAAAGCTCATTTCGCGAATGCCACCGTCCAGCTCGGTCGTCTGTCAGCGCTGATATGAAGCGTCGTAATATAGATATCTCGCTGACACCCGACGCTGCATCAAAAGAAGAGTTTGAGTGAAATCTATAGACTGCTACCGAAAACCGAGCTTTTGGTGTTAGAAAGTAGACTTAATATTAAATAAAGCTAGACATTTGGTTCCTGGTGCTCGTAAGGCATCCTATCGGTATTATTACTAATTTGTTTAGTGAAGTGATTAAAGGGATACCAAAATGATATAATGTCCAGATAGCATCAAAAGAACGGCGTTGGGAAGACTTCGTGATTGATTAACGCTCATAGAAATAGAATGTATTC
This sequence comes from Plasmopara muralis, assembly GCA_003676415.1. NCBI lineage: Eukaryota > Oomycota > Peronosporomycetes > Peronosporales > Peronosporaceae > Plasmopara > Plasmopara muralis. The sequence goes on along the minus strand of RCHQ01000166.1, from coordinate 103,990 downwards.
TCGAGCCCTCGCAAAAGCGTTAAATGGATAATATAGCCGCTCACATCTGTCGAAAGCGTAGGTTGCACTGCTCAAAAAATGATGCGTTTAACGGGCCTAAAAATACGGCTCTAATTGCATCTTTTTCTTCTAAAATGCGTTACGGTGATTGGGCTCCACGAGAAAAATGTATGCGTTAGATACATGCTCCAATAACCCGAGTGGTAGCGCCTACTGCGATGTCAAAGCCTTCGAGGCTCAAGATTTTCTCTTTAAAAAGAGAAAAGCCGGATCTTTCTCATCAAGGTTAAGGATCCTATGATGATCGCTGAGGAGGCCTTGATTGCAAAGGATCAGGTGCGTGTGACATTAGCTTTCGCTTACCTGAAAGGCTGGGCTAAAAATCGCGCTTTCATTCTTCACCCGAGCGCTTTGCGATTTGTAAAAGCATGGAGATATGTTGAGACAAGAGTTTTTTTCTTTGTAAAAATATTGAGCTCCGCCAGCGCTCAAGCTTTCTTGTTTATGAAGAAGCTTAGTTGACAGCCCCCACTACTAAGATTCCACTTTCCAAACAAATCAAGATAATTGTATCTATGGTAGGCTTGATAATGGCCTTAATTCTTTAAGGTACGACGAATGAGGTGATTTGAGGAGTACAACCACAAACATGATTGCTCCTTCAGCGGATGGCAAATACACTAAATTTGTATTATTGCTACTGCGTTGTATTAGAGACTTTGCCTGCCGAGGCCTACCAATACCTTAAATGGATAGCACACTCGTGTGTACAACTTCTAGCAGTTCACCGCTAATGAAGAGATGATATGCAGCGCTTTTTATTTCTAAGGAAGCTTCTGTCAGCAACCTTGCAAGGCGCGCGTACATGACAAAAGAGGGCATAATTCTTTGATCCTCTTCAGGGCAGGCACGGATCGCGTGAATACTTTCTTACCATAGCCAAAACATCAATATAAGGGTTCTCGACGTATCTAGCTTGGCTGTGAAAAATTAGGTATCCAACGAAGCATCGAGTCACTTCATTATGTTCTTGACATAAACATGCCTTGGCTATAAAAGCACGAGCCTTGAATCGATTGACGGAACAAAGTCATGAAAGGTAGCCGTCGAACAGAATTTGATGGGTTAATTTTCCATATCTGTTGCTCGTTAGGCTCTTTGAATGGAAGTCTGGGACAATGTGCGCCGAGATGATTTGAAAAGAATAAGACGTACCGATATCAGTGTGAAAGTAGACATGAGGATGTCACTTCAACCGTGCTGAGCGCAAAATTAAATCTTGCTAGCAGTACTGGCTATCAAATACGAAAGAAACGCTTCAAATATGAACAACAAGCACTCCGTGTACATAGACTATATAGGCTTTTGCGATCCAAAAACAGATTCTCTGCTGAGAAATGCCCAAGAGTATCTTCAAACCGGGTGCAAGTTACACTTGCCTTTCGACTTAATACGACGCCAAGTTAAATACTTTGATTTAGTGATAAAAGCACACGCATAGCCACCGTAAGGTCGCAATGAAACAATGGCTCCTCATGAGTCATAGATGCTGCGCGAGCAATGGCCTTCAATATTTTTTTAACCGATCAAACTTATTTCATTTGTAAGTTTGGTCGATTAAACAGATTTCTTCTATTTGAGTTTGCAGCGACTGCAAAAATTGTCATGATCTCCACTTACGCTATCTTTTCTTCTATTTCGTCTTCGCGGGTAATCTCTTCGATGTTTTGATCAGTCTTATACCACTCTGAGTCATCACTACACTCGATACAAACAAACCATATAGTTAATTTAACTAAACCATAGCCCAAAATTTTATGGACAGTTTGATTCATAATCGAAACCCGGGAAAAGCAGTCACATAAATCCTCGCTCATTGCGGTAGTGACTAATTTAACAAGCCTTACTAGAGGAATATAGATCACGCAATTTAGTAATTTTGAAAGGCTCACTCTGCTACTGAGAGTTGTCGTCTTTGAGCTCAACCTCTTTCTCCTAGTTCCTATAATAGATGACCGCAGCAAGGATATCCCAAATTAGGCGTTGACCCGGAAAATCCTCGACTTCTCTGTCTTTATGCATGCCTGGTAAGCCTGTCGACAAGTCTTACAACTTTAGCGGCAAACTATGGAAGATGCGGCTTTTTGACATGGTTGTTACTTACTAAAGTCTTGTTGTAGACCCTTGCACGCAAAGCATCATGCGAGTGCTAGTCCGAACTCCTGCGGAGCTACCTGGTTGCGAAAATTCCTTTTGATCACTGCACAAGGTAGAATAATAGCTACGCGTTCCCCGCGGCTCAGGGCGGACGAATCTTGTAGGGTTTGTTGTTCCCAGCACATGCATAGTCTTTGTAAGGGGTACAGCCATGGACGCCGAAGCCGATTTGGAGCTGAGGTCTATTCAAGACCGATATAAATTTCTTGGGAACGGCTTAGTCATAGTAGAATGACACGGCCGGCACCTGGGTTATTTCGTGTTGGATTATCGCTACGAAAAACGGTAAATAACACGCATCCTTCTCGTATTGGATGTATTTATGTTTTAGTGAAAAAATGTTAGTTTCTATTTTATTAGGCCATAATCCGTGAAAGAGACCCCTAAAGGAATGGCGAACTCACTTGCACGATAGACACCATATAGCTACTCAATCTATTGCATGCTGAGGCACTTCGAAGAATACCAATAATATAAACATAGTTTCTGTTAAATATAAAAAAATGAATATGAAATTATAGGCAGTTTTATCCCACCAAGGAGGACTAAAATACAGTTTTTAGGATAGAACGGTAAATAATTACGCTTGACAAGAACCTTAAGATGTACAATATGTTAGAGCACACCGAGATTGCATGAGACTAATTGGCCGTGCTCGCTTACTACGGTCAGCAGCAGACATTTTTGACTAGGAGGTCAAATAAAGCAAATTTGTTGCAAGCTCAAAGATCCACTGCCAGTATGTGCGCTGGAGCGCCACAATCGTGAGCCGACAAGTTGGTAATACTAAAGTTTGCGCATCGACGGGCCTCACACCCTTTCCATATAATCTTGCTGAGACGCTCAACAATACCGTTACAAGGCAGATCTTTTCAAGTTAGTGGAAAGAGGCCAGAAAAACTTTTTGTTATCTATTTGTTTCAAGTAAACTGTGTCGCTGTCTAATGTGCAGAACTTAGTGTAGGGGTGCGATTGCATCTGCCCAAAACAAACAGAAAGATTTTCTTATATAAACGGACAGTACGATATAAATATCCTTTAACGGTCATATTAAATTATAAGCCTTCCACCTGAATGATATATGCACATCGTTTCATCGGTCTTTTCTTGTACTTTTGAAATGGATTGTGTCGGATGTACTGCATTTATCTTTCAAACTCGATGTCGACGCAGCAAACGTTGTCATGTACAGTTTATACGAGAAAATACAAGTATCAAGACTACAAGTATTATGCAATTGCTGAGGTGCTTTCGGTACTACTTAAAAAGCCTCCATGCTTTGCCATGCTAGCAAGGTGACTACGGGTGGCCGAAGTACAATTAGCAGTATCTATTCACGATCATAAGAGCCATTAGGCTGCATAGGATAGTATAAGAAAGGCTGTGTGATCGGACCAGCCGGTCGAACCTGAAGCTTGAAAGAGACTTCTTGACACGGTTTGGGCGTCTTGCGCTGGTACACGTGGTGGACGATGCGATCGTAATGATCATGGGTCGCATGATGAAAAACGTCCGACTTCTCCTTATGAGTATTGAGGGTCCGAGCTGCACAAAAAAGCCGCGGCATCATCAATCTCGAACACGTAAGCTCGAATATGCATAAGCTGCTGATGCTTAAAGAAATCGGCGTATAGCCCATCATTGGCGGGCTTTGGCCGCTGAGGGTAGCTGAACTTTTGGAGTTGTGAGTAGTGATGGTCCTTTCAGAGGATGTGCTCTTCTTATGGAGCTGCGATTTTTTTCCGTGTAAGCCGGACTCGTTCGCAACCTAGAACGCAAAGCAACGGACGCTTCAAAATCAATGACACGATACACAATTACAGTGCTATGAAGTAGATATAAGCTGTTGACTGCCATCAACACGTGATGCAGTACGATGTCAATTAATGACCACTAATATATCTGACTTAAGTATGGTCTTTTGCCTATAAAAGTTATTCAATACGCGAATAAACTAATTGTCGGAGCGCGTGAAGTGAATTGTATATACATTAAACATATTGAGCATGCTTGATACAAATAATTGTACACGAAGCTGTAACAAAGTGTACGCAATGCGACCGCGGACCCCGACAAAACCAAAGGTCGGAGTTTTGCCTCTATAGATGCATAACAGTCCTGTCTTACGACTTTAATGTTTCATTAGATTAAACTCCAGCAGTACAGTTGTACTTTGCCCATATGAAAGTGTGCTACAGAAAATCTGATTACATTGATTACGTGTAACTATTTATTTTAAATCAAAGACATCTGACGACAATCACCTGCTTGCGCGTCTTGGCAGCACCTAGCTTGTATTTGTAACAGAGATACGAGTAACCAATGACATAAGTAATAAAATCTTCCCGCGCTTTGCTCTACTACTAGCTAGGAGCAACCATTTAGCCATAATCGGCAACAAATTTTTTTATAAAAGGAGTCTTGGGTAGACTGGTTCTAAGCAAATCGCGTGCAAGAAAAGCAAGCACGATACGCCTTGTGGCTATACCGATAGCGTATTAGAGAGATGTACACAGTACATATATATCAAGTGACTTTGCTTGGTCTCTCAGTTTGCTACCGTGTGCCACCTGAAAGATCATCCATCTTGATCCTCAAATAAGTTCCTAAGTAGCGCCAGACTATGGTGTCATAACCTTTTCGGTATTACAGTAATCACTTTCATAAAACATGATGCGAATTAACAGGACTTCCATTTGTCGCTACTACTGTACAATCTAGGTACTCCACAAGCCGATCAAATCCTCTTTTTCATCAAATAAATAAACCAAACGAATTATAATTTCACAATTTGCCAGAAACTTGCCAAAGTACGATCAGGAGAGTGCATAAGCAATACGCTTCTCGTTTATGCTTGCGGATAAGTGCATCTTCGGCAAAAAAATGCTTTTTTTCAGCTTTGCATGTACGCACTGGTCCGATTGCGCCTTCGCTAACTAATGCAGGTCACACTTGCTCATTGCCAAGATTATGATAATTGCACGAGACCACAACACACCAGCTAAAAGTCACACAATCTATCTGGACCAAGATCGCTGCGACTGTCTGCTAAGATCTTGACTCATAAAGCGCTTGTGCGCATCTTGTCACTAATATTTCTTCAAAGCCCAAGCGTCGGTCACCTATATCGCTACCGTAACACAAATCTCTGCATAGTGTTACTTAAATCCCGTCGGCCCTGCTGGTGTGGTCAATTCCGAAGTCACTTGTCATCCTAAGATAGCAAAGTGTGCGTTGTGCAGCCTTTAAATACTCTTGACTTTACCTTTCAGGAATGCGTGACCACATACTATCGTAAGTTGCAGCAAACATCCAATTGTATACTGATACGGCTGCAATTGCAGCTTTCATCTTTGCCGTACAGATACTAAGGTACCAGCTTCAGGTTTTGGGATGGCGGACGAAAGAGGTGAAAATGTTGAGAGGTTGCTACAAAGCCGCTCTTGCTCTGGAATAAAGTAGTGTAGATTTTGGCCCTGGTGGTTGCCTCAGTATCATCATTGGCCGTTAAAGCGATCGTCTTACGGTTAAGGAGCCTGTACTGCAATTCTCTTGCAATTCACCCTATCAAGCAATGCAGCTTAAGTACTCTTAGTCAAATGAAAATTACTCTTTTGCATTCTCGGCAAGACCAAAAATCAATCCTTGAAAGATTTGGGGTCGATCTTTGTCTCTTTGACGCTACTGATACAAGCAAAAACCTGTGACGCATATGAAAAAAATCTTATATTGTTTGAAACCCGATCGTAAGACGTAGGGATTCAATTTGCTGTGCTTGCTGAGAGCATACAGCTGTGTTAGCATCATTTATCAGACACTCAAAATTCACTTGCGCCTATTTCATCGTGAAATACTTTATCTGCTTTGCAAAATCGCTCTGTTGTGGGCTGTATGACACCGTGCGCTGGTGCATGATACCGTTCCTCACAAAGCTCGGCAATTTTTTGCCTTTGAAGTTCATGTTGTTACCCGATCACGAACACTTTGAGTGTTGCTTCTACTAGTTTTAGCTGAGCGCTTCAAGTTCATTTACCCTTAAACCCATCTTATCTTCAATATCAATGAATTCGCCACCTCAAACCGCAGGAGAATGTCTTTTGTGAAGGTTAGCACGTATCCTGTACCACGCTTTAGAGACAACTGTATTTAAAAACGTTGCGTCCGTATGTACGAGCTCCAGGATACGCGATGCTTTCACGAGGAGCGGGTAATTTAGCTCTCTGCCTGCCTTTCAAGTATTTTTGAATTAACATCCATCACCGCCAACACACTGTTTGTAATGTTGTGGCGCATAATGACTCAGGGATGGATCAAGCAAGCAAATTAAAGCTCTGACTCACTACCAATCCCGGCGTATTTCACTGGACAAGTATCTTTCAGCTCGCAGTCTAGGGAAAATGCTTTGCTGATTTTTTTGCCCCAAAGACAATGTGTAAACTAAGACAATGCAGGGTTTTTTTTACAAACTCTACATGCATGCCACGTTTTGCCAATTTACTAACCGACAATGGAAGTCCTTTGAGCTATAGCATATGCAGACTTTGAAGCACAAGCCGTTCGTTTTAGTGACCATGACCGAACCTTTGCTAGACACCTACAGCTTTGTACCTGTCGCAACGGTATTTGTCTTACCCCTCGTGACTAATGCGATCGCTACAGTAAGGTGTGTGATGTAATGTAGCCCTCCTGTCAACAACCCAGTCGCTACAGTGTTCTTAGCCTCAATTGTTCGTTATATAATTGTAGTGTGATTCTGCTCTTGCAGAAGCTTCTCTTTCACCTTAATGAGCAGCACTTCCTTGAGCTGGTCAAAATTGACGATATAATGTCTCACTCATCTTGTACACTGTTCAGCAAAATTACAAGCTGTGTAGCATCATCCATGGGCTTTTGCACACGTTGAAGCCTATTGTAAGCTTGTCAACTCGATTAAGATGCTTGTTCAACAATATGTCGACTTCCGACTTAAGTTTGATCCAGAGGCTAGTCCAGGTCATTCAACTGTAAATATTCAGCCGATTGTAGAACTCATGAAGCAAAAAATTCGGATTAAGTCTATCAGATCTTTAGTTGGCACCACACCAAGAAGCCAAGGGCGACATTTTCAAGCGTCTACAAAGTTTTTAGCGATTACGTCTCTGTAATTAAAGCTCATATTGATACAGATTTAATAAACACAAGCAGTTCTTATATTGACAGCATAAGTGGCCATGTCACATGCCCAGTGGAAGAAGCGGTCGCTTCTGAAATGACGTTAGTCTTCATAGGATTTCTGTTGGTAATGATAAGGCTTGAGTGTAGATGTCGTAATGCGAACATTTTCTTTATTTTGTTTTGCTTGGCCTTGTACTACTACTCCGTAGGCCGATAGCTCTTCCGTTTTCAAGCACTCACTTGTGACGTAAAAGTTTTGCGTCACAACCTCAACCGCAATTTTGTAGCCACTTTTGTGATCCTTGAAGCAATATTCGGCATCGTGTCAACAAACTGTCCCCCTATTGGCAGCCTGAGCCTTGATTGATCATGTCCATGAAATACTCCAAACTTTGACGCCTGCATAATTTTCGTAATTGTACAAATTTTCAGCCTTATTTTGGATAGCTAGCTTGCCCGTTAAGCCGAGCAAGCATGGCAGTGTATCCATTTTACACACCTTGCAACATGTTTACACACAATTCTCACATACCTCTTATCTCTTGTACCCCTTGTATAGTAACACCACCATCACATTGCCCATCATTACTTCGATGATTTCGCCGTATGACAATTCACGGAGCCGATGCATTCTACTCTCGTTTAGATCAGGATGCTATCTCCTTCCTTTCCCTTCATTAATCTCTGCAATCACCGCGAGCGGCTTTGGCTCAAATGGGATATCCACCCTAAACACTGGCATCATCAACATAGATCGCTTATTCGTATTCTATCGACCCAAGAAGGGCTTTATAGTTTCTTATATGCCTCCAGATGTGCACTAATTGCACCAGGTCCATCTGTGATCAAAGATTGCGCTTTTGTAGGATTTTCACCTTATTTGGACGCCCTAGAGCAAGAACGCATATTCATCTATCTTCGAAAGGATTAGTTTTGACGGTCAAGGTGAAGACTGACTTCAAGAGCTACCCGATAAAGAAAGTCTATCGTAGCTATTTCGCATAAGAAGCGTGAGAGTACGTCACTTACTTTCATTCTATACTTAAAGTCAATACGACTGATAGATCACTAACTGCCAGATTTCAAGACCCAGTGTTAGCATTTATAAAAAGACCTAATGTCTTTAGACATGAAATGACCTTTCTTCCGATTAGTCGAGGTAGCATCTCTTACATGGGGTTAGCTGAAGCGTCAGCTGATACAAGTCCTTATACCTTTTAGTTCTGCGTTACAAATCAGATTCTGCATTTTGAGGGCTTTTTCGGATGGAATCTTCTTTTATTAGAGATAGTAGACAGCCATGAGGTTTATGCAGGCTCCAAAAAAGTACAAAGCGCATTCTCAAAAGACCTAATAAAACATATAGGCCTAGCGAGACCTTCGCACTTACTAGCTATGCTGATCTTGCTAGCCTTGTGCCATGGATGCTGAGAGAGCTAACATCCCGAAACGTTTAATAGCAAGAAATGACCCCAGCAGACTCTAGTCCATTACCTTTTAAGTATGCAATCGTGTGAGCGTCATTGCATCTCGAGTAGAAGGACATGAGTAGGTCGTTTTTTATCAGTTCAGGCAGATCACGATCGCCGAATAAAATTATTTTGTTCATGACAAGGCGTTACTTGTCACAAATTGAGTACTGGTACTTCTAGGATCCAAGCCATTTGTGGTCGATTTCGACCATGCATCCCTGAAAACCGTGGTAACTATCCCGCTCGTATCAAAATCATCGCGGTTTGAGCTTTGCGCTAATTACAAGCCTACTAACATCATTGTGTTAGCTGGCGCAGGCCAGATATTATTTGGCTCACATTAGCTGGATATTGAACTCCAATGGCGAGCAGAATCCTTAATCGTATACCATGGATGCCAATTAGAGCCTTTAAATCATTCACATAGCAAGTAGAAATACTAAAGTTGAGTTGTTGACTTCTCGACAGCGATCGCAATCGCCTCGCTATGGGTATGCGATTGGTCTGCTCTACTATAAGATAAATATAGCACAGTCGTTATTTCGAGCAACGAGGAATTTGAAATTTAATATATATAATCACACAATGCTCTTACAAGTGGTGTAGGTTTATAACACATCTGATCGGTAGCGAAACCTGCAAAAAGGTGAAAGGCAGTAATGCCGAACTTTGTCTTTTGTTTGCCAAATGTTATTGAATACTCGGACAAAAGGATTCTGCGTGCCGCTTGAGCGAAACAATGCAATTGGCACTTGTCTTGTTCAGTATAATTCGGAAAGAGCAGCATGGCTGTTTATGGATATGGACTTGATTCCAAAAGCTTTTCTGACACGATAGTGTCGTACAAGGACCTGCGGATTTCTGCTGCGCTTTGGCAAACGCTATTTTAACAATTGGGATCCGTTGTCGTTAAAACATCTAGAGGCAGATGGTCAGATGTGAAGGGCAACAATAAATATAAACACACACTGCGTAGCATGTGCGCTAAGGCAACAAATTCGTAAGCCAACAAACTCTGTATTGAAGAACTTGCACTTAAAAGTGCGATATGCGCATCTTCGAGTTCTCTCCTACATATAAAGTGTGAGACATCCTAGAGCCTCGCCAATATTTCAAGCATAAATGTTTCTTCGCCAAGTAGTGGGAGCCTCGAAACTCTTTTCTTTCAGTCACCGAATGTGAGACCATTTTTTAGGGCGGACTTTGCAAACACTCGGCTAAATATAATCAACAGAGCAAGGGATGCAGCCACATTCAATCAATACAAAAATGTGAGTGCAATTCCTTTAAAGTGATGAAATTTGCTAAGTACTACAAAGCTACTGCTAAAAACGACAATGTTAACACTATCGAAAAAATGAAGCATTAATGTTGGACCTTACAAGGTCCTGGCAATGGGAAGAACAAGAGCAAAAATTGAGCACAGTGCAGAGCAATATGTCCCTGCATTAGGCGGCGTGCTTCATAAACGTATCCAATACGCTGTTGACGCATCCAACAACTCATGTGGGAAGTCATAAACAGTTTTTCGATCCTCCCGATCTCGATCATTATATGTTCTTAAAGCCCTCTGCATTTCAAAGAGTAGCATTGTCCCCGCGCTCGACCTGTCTGAACATTTCAAGCGCCTTGAGCGTCTGGTATTGTTTCGAAAAAGCCTCAGTCTAATTGCCAGGGCCAGTTTTGCAAGCAATCTCATGTGCATACACAAGGTCGTGCCTATAATGTTGAAAGCGAAAGGTCGAAGCAAGGGTTGCCAACCCTCAGCGCTTTATGACCGCAAAATTAACAATTACTTCATGTTATGTGAGTACTTATGCAGAGGTGCAATGCCGAGACATAATCGGTCTCGCGTGTGGATCACGCAGTGCGAAGCCGAGGCGAGTTCATCCTTCTCAAGAGCTCGATGACCCTCAAGATCAGCAGTACTTTCATGTGGATTGCAAAGTAGAGTTAAGGGGCTCTTTGGATGCGTCAAAACTTGCTTTTAAAGCGACGCGATTATCACACTTTACATAGCTCGTGGAACCCACTGAACCAGCTCCGGGACGACGGTTCGGCTGCTGCGATTAAGAATCGAAAACAATAGGTGCTCTGTAAGTAAGTCGCGCTCTTTTGACTACTCGTTGAAGTAGGGTATGATTGGCCGCCGAATACTTCTTTTCCGACTCTTGCCTTTGATATATGCTAAAGATAAGACATCTCAAAGGTGATGGACAAGTTGCATTCTAAACTTGCGGGTATGATGCGCTTCGTCCAGAGTATTTAGGCTTTAAGCTATAGTACCTTAAAAGCTCATTTATTTCCACAAATGGTCCTTGTATTGAAGCGTTGTGGTGACAATGCCGGAAAGTACCCAGAAATTATAATAGATGCACCGTTTTCAGGCTTTTAACGACACCGAGTAATTTTTTCAGTAAGATTTGGTGTGCAAATAAGAGCACACGCATAACCGCCGTAAGATCAAAGGTTTTTTAGAGCTAATAGACATTCATGATTGCCAATCGAAAAGTTGCATTTCGATAGCCCTTGTGGCGCGCGGAGCAGGTAATCACACTGCTCGATGTCATGCCGGGGTTCAGGGTCTTAGCTTCCTCATTCGACCACTTGTTCAGAGATGAGTTTTAAATCGACGACAACTAAGTCGACATCTGGCCGTGGGCGAGTCACAAAGCTGCTCGCTGGCTGCCTCTGTAACTTTGGCCACTAGGCCCACCCAAGGAATGCACGGAGTGTCAATTTCCTCAACCTCGTCTTCTTTCTCCTGGTTCCCAATTTCAGTGACCTTATCAACACGGGCGTCTCAAGTCGGGTTTTTGACCATGAAAACAATGTGCTTTTTGGTGACGGCTTTTGCAAGACTAATAAGTTTGACGTCCAGTCTTATACGTTTAGGGGCGAGCCCCTGGGAGATGAGGTGATTTCGACAATGTATTCATTGACTTGAGGTTACCCTTACAAGCGATGAGTTAGGCGAGTGTACGCCATATATAGCCTTGACAAACGTGTCTTTGGAGCACTGGACATCTTATAAACAGTCATTCGGTACCGTAACGCTTGTCCAGAGCTTTCTTTATCCAAGCAGCTTTCTGGCGGGCGAAATATTTAAATCTTGCCACCCATGGCACAGGCGCAGCCTTTGTACTGGGCGTGTCTTTAGGTATGCAGACTGATTTTGATGCAATAGCAAGCCATACCTTTCTTCTTCGGTCCACTTTGGTTTGCGCTGCGTATCTGTTCTGATTTGTCGCGCAAAATCTGATAACGACAAAACCCTCGCCTCTTGAAAATAATTTGGTAATAATTAAAGAAATACCGAGCTTTTGTGGCAAAACTGAGATATTTTGGAGGCTATGTAGCTTACGTCCAAAATACAGTTTCTGTACAGAATAATTGTATTAAAAAAAATAAGTCTTTAAAGTGCATTCCAAGGACTTTCACCGGATTTTTTCTAAAATTCTCTGCACCTCCTCAGTGCAAGATTCTGTAGAATCCTTTCTACGGCCCATGAACAAAATCAACAATCAGTTTTGCTCCTTGAGCAATTACACATGTCGATCTAGCTATAAGCTGCACGTTAATGTTGCACATTATCGAGCTACCATAGAGACCCGTAAATAAATCCGTAATTTCCCTTAATGTACTGACTGGTGTCATGCAAATATAAAAGAGCTCTGAGATAAATTATAGTCTGTTCGCTTACCTTAAAAAAAGGCCAATCATCACATCACAAATTCATCACTTCATTAGCAACGCTAGAAAAAACGTGAACGGCTGTCGCGATTCTTCCCTGTCCGTCGCTCATCTCCCAATCTCAGTCGAGACAAATTGTAGCTCGAAACGAGCGCGTCTCGTGAAAATAGGAGCGTAAAGCGACACCGAAAGCCACCATGGATGACGAGAGGTGCTTCGATGCAACTGCCATCTTGGCAGAGGTTATGTGGGACGAGTTTAGTCAACACGACGAGTCAATGGCAGCAAGTAATAGAGTCAAGAATTTCAAAGTGCGTGTGAATCCTCATCCCGTCCAAGACTCCGATCCAACATCGTTGTCTCTATCCATAAATGATGTTAAACTTCATCCTTTATTGAAAGCAGTGCCGGTGGAAGGGGTAGCAAACTTAAAGCAAGTGCAAAGTTTACCAGAAAGGATTTTCCAATCGCTTAATGCCGAAGTACGAAGGCAAAAGCATCGCGACGGCATGCGACGAGCAAGAGATCGCCAACGTGAAGAGTGGAAAGCGATGAAGAGACTTCTTCGAAAGTTAGAGCAACAATACGCAAGACTATGTGTCCAAGCATCGAGGGCGTCGGATGCCGTGCGATGGCAAGCAGTGTCTACGAGTCGGTCGGCACAGCAATATACACAAATCGGAGAGGTGCTCAAACGCCTTGGAGCTGAAAATTTATACCTAAAAGCCGAGCTGCAGCATTACGCAACGTGGAAGTTGCATCTGTCCAGAACACTCGAAAGTCGCTCGAAGATGGAAACGCTAGCGTCTGCTGCAACAAGTGGCAAGGACCGGCTTGCTGAGTCCAGAGCTGCTACACTTTTAGGCTTTCATCCCTTAACAGAGCGTGACCTGACCCAGATTATCGTCACCAACACGCAAACCATGAGTCGTGTGCAAAAACACCTACTCCTTTCAAATATGCCTACAAAAGAACGGAGGACAAAGAGGCGGCAGACCTTTGGGTGGGACATCATCCAGCGAGTAGAAGGGAGCGTCATGGAGTGTGTGTTTACCAAGACATTTACAGGTCTCAATGTCACTACTTTGATGCAAAAGACGTGGGTGAATGACATGCACTTGGATCATTTTCGCAAAGTCAAGTGTGAAACGAAGCGCTTGGAAGTCTTGCAGCAGTTGCATCCCAATGCCTACGTTTTGAGCCGCGACGTCATGTCCCCAACAAATGATATTGCCACCTTTCGCTCTGTGTTTGTGCGGTTTCGGATCGAGACAAGCACAAGATTGCCAGCCACTCTAAAGGCAACGACAGCACCTACGTTAAGCGACACGAGTGGGCCTGTCCCTCCTTTCGTGTCACCTCAAGTTGACTCAAAGGCGCAAGAGGTGATGCTTGAAGTCACAGGGTACATTCTCGGCACGCAGAGTGTCGAGATGGATACATTGCAGCGACACCACCAGCCTAACGAGAAGCTCGCGTGGGCGCATTTATCCCTGTCGATCGAGTTTCTCAATGTCTTGAATCCAGTCACAGGGGAAGAGTATCAACAAGTGCGCTGGACGGGTCGGACAGATTACACGAAAGAGGAACATGCGCATCGCAATGCTGGCGACACACTTCAAGGCCTCTTACGCTGGGAATTGCTGACGATTAAACCGGCGCTAAATCTCGTGTCTCTCGCGTTGGATTAAATGACGTTAATGGTGGATGTACTTACTACTTTGAAAATATGAGACTTATAGTGCTATGATTTTGAAATGTAGATGGCATTTAGTTTGCGCCAAATAAAATACTGGGTGAAAGGTCAATGTCGATATGCGTCAAGCAAGTCATATTAATACTGCGGGTCCTACTACGATTCCTGTCATTGATGGAATTATTGTTGAGGTGGCAGTATTTAATGACTAATGTAGCAAGAAACGATAACTATCTAGGCGATTGGAAGGTGTATAATGTCTTGGGTCGAACTTTTGTGAAGGTTTACTCTCGTCACGGATTAAATATTGGTCGGTCCATGAACTGCAATCAGTTAAGTCCTACTGGTCAACTAAGTCAGGAATCTGATCTCTTTTAATTTTAAAATATACTAGTGGTGTGTATCCATAATATATTAGTAATACTACAAATTAATATGCGAACCGCACCTAAGACTGCAACCGAAGCATGGAAATAGGATTGGTAGAAAGTCAAACTATACAGGTGAATACATATAGCACGTCTATAATCGTGTCGGTCGCCATGCTGTTCACGCGCACGTTGGCGCTGTTGATCACGAGTTCCCATCGCTCCTTCTCCATCCCTCCACGAGCTCTCAATGCAGTGTATCGTACACTCTTAGAGCTCGGTCCCTCCGAGCCCTTTCACATCACAGAACAACAAGCGATGGCGGTCAAAATGGCTACACTCGGGTACTCAGTGTTCATTCACCTCCCGACCGGCGCTGGTAAGAGTCTAGCCTTCCAGGCGCCAGCTTTACTCTCTTCCAGCAATCAAACAACCCTCGTAGTGTCCCCACTCATTGCGCTCATGAATGTACGATCGCCATTCCATTCCTCTCTCTTTCGTGTCCTAAACAACCTCTAATTACTAGTTAAGATCGGTCTGTAGGACCAAGTTGAAGCCTTAAAGCGCAAAGGAATTGATGCCATTCAAGTAGCAGGAGGCAACAAACACCAATCTGGGGCTTTGGACCAACTCTTAGTCGGCCAGAAATTCGTGTATACGACCCCAGAATTTCTACTACTGAACGCCGAGATGAAACATTGGGTGTGTGTGGCTGCACGAGAAGCTCGATTAGCGCGGATCGTACTGGATGAAGCCCATTGCGTTTACGAGTGGGGCAATACGTTTCGACCGTCGTATCTAGAGCTTTGCCATTGGAAAAAGCAGCTTCTTAGTGACGTACCCCTGACCTTTGTGACAGCGTCGGTATCCGATGAAGACATTGCGCGATTGGCGGAAATGTTTCAGCTACAAGTGGTGTCACCGATCCCTGTGAAAATCAATACCCTGGCACAATTGGCATCAAGGTATCGTCAGTTGGTTGTCATTCAGCACTTAACAGACCGTACTAATTTACGGATAGAGGTTGTCCCAAAAATGCCGCAAGCTGTTCAATGGATTGCTCATCGAGTCAAGACAGCGACGACGATTGTCTATTGTATGACACGGAAAGAGGCCGAGGACATTTGTCGTGCATTGGTGCAAATCGGATGCCAAGCAGGTGTCTACCACGGTGGTATACCCCAAAGACGACGGGAATTTGTACGCAAACAGTGGATGCTGGGCACATTGACGATCATATGTGCCACAAGTGCCTTTGGCGTACGTTTGTCAAGCGATGTATTGCTTTAGGCTGTCATTATTGAATGTTAGTGTTTTCCTAGATGGGAATCGATCGGTCAGACGTGCGCTTTGTCATTCATCATTCTCTTCCGCTGACAATTTCCGCTTATTGGCAGCAAATTGTACGCCGGAAGGATACATATATCTGGCACCAAGAATTACTAACAAAAAGCTTTGTTGTGGTGTAGGGACGAAGTGGCCGCGATGGAAAACCTTCTGTTTGCGTGTTGCTCTATTCAAGAGCAGACAAGAATCGTGCATCGTTACTTACAACGGATCTACCCAAACTCAGTAGCTCGGACTTTCGTGACTATTCCATTGGAAGTTTGCGAAGCGAGGTCGAAGAAGTGGCTTCCGTTTGCGAGATGCAAATAGGCTGTCGAAAAGAGCTTTTGTTCTCTCATTTTGGCTTTGCCTTTGATGCTTCTCGCTGCACTCGGAATTGTAATTGCGATTTGCCATTTGATCGAGAATTTGGAAATGACGAAAGATACAAAGAAGTGAGCATCAAAAGAAGCAAAGGTGGAGACGGCTATGGTATTTCGAGCGCTTCTGTAGAGTATCAGTATCAAAAGATCTTGGCAGAGTCGAAGCGATTGAAGCTTCCAAAGCGCGACGCACTGTCTCGTCGTTTGATTCGGGTAAAGTATTGCGTTACTCCACTTTGAGCCTTTGCTTTGTTGATATGGATCTTTTTTTATTTTCTTAGGACATCCTTGAAGCGAGACCAAAGTCAGAGGAGGAGATGGCGAGCATGCGAGCCATTGGACCCGTAAAAGCTTCACGGTACTATTCACTCTTTTGCTTTGATTAAGGAATCTTAAACTATCATTCTTGTTTTAAGCTTTGCTTCTTTTTCATTTATACATCGCGTGTAACTTCAGATTAGTCTGCAATTATGGCTCAATTGGCAGGTATAGTCTGCTATATACGAAATGTTAATTTAGTATGCGGAAGTCAAGGCAATTAATGACCATATAATAATTTGGTCTAATTAGTCAAGCAAATTTCATTAGACTCTTATCCAGCAAGTTGCCTAGCTTCTGTTGTGGTATCGAGAAGTATACTAAAGTAGGTTGAAACTGTAAATCGAGGACGGCGGGCATACAAACTATAAGTTACGTAGTGGGCTGAAGATGCATCAAGAGTAAGCACTGATATTCCGTTATTTCCATAAGGGTCATTTGGTGCAGTGGTTTTACTACCTCTGCGCCAAGTCGGTACCGAATACGAAGCTGACAGGTGATGCTATTTGAGGGGATTACAATTGGGGAGTCGAAAAGTTATAGCTTGCGATAAATGCCGAAGGCACTGTCGCGAGGGAATCGTTACAAACATAAGACGTCAGTATGCGAAGCCCCTAATTCGGGGCAGACAACACCCTGGCGAAGCCCAATGCAAATTGGGAGAGACGGTGATACTGGGTGGCGGGCTGCAAGGATCGCTAACTTGACAGTAGTGCCACCAAATCGGTGATGTAGATCGAGTAAACCCGTGACCTCAAACTGGCGCAATTAGCATATCGGCTACGCGAGTTAAAAACCTTTAAAATACGAAAAGCCAAAAATGCCAAATTTTTAAAACGGTGCTAAGGCCGGAAAAACGAAAGGCCGAAAGCACACTTAAAAACAACATTTTGTGTTTAGCCCACTCTTTTTATTCCTAGCAAAAGAGCTAAAAGTGTCATCCTCTCAGCTAGAATAGGACCCAATTGTGGCTGCTGCTAAAATGGGTCCAGGGTAACGTTGAGGGTATAATTAGCAATAATGCTCCGAGTTAATTTCAACGTTAAGAGAACGTGCCGAGGCCTTATTTAGCTGCACCAAGTCTTCATTGTGAAATTTTAGCAGTAAATTGCTGGTGGGTTTTAGTCTGGCTAGCAACTCAAGTAATTGGCGCAGTTTGGCACTGGAATGGCCCAAAATTTTGCAGCATAAGTCTAGATAGAAGTGCTGTATATGAAGCACTATAAGAGCCTCGACCTGAGCGATAACTTCGATGATGTTGGCTCGAAACTCCTGAAAGCGAATATCATTCCTGTGCATCCAAAAGCAACGAAGAACCACTACTCGAACAATGTGGAAAATCACAAATAAACTGTTACCGTAACGTGACTTGGCATGGTCGGTCGGTTTATACTTGAAAAAACGAAATGTCTTCCATTCCAGTGTGGCCCAAAAGAAACCTCGAAAAGCATTGAGCCATTTAGACCAAACTTGAGTCTCAAAATCGCAATACCAAAATAAGTGTGGGGCAGTTTCCAGAACTCCACAACCATGATGGCAGGTTGAAACTGCAGCAGTAAGATGTTGAAGACGATAAACGATAAATAAAGCGTTGTGCCGGAGTCGATAAAGAAGGTCGGAGTATACTGGCAAGACATGTCGACCTAGTTTGTAGTCACGGGCTTACATAGTCGTATCGGGTCCAATTGAGACGCCGAGTCGAAAAGGGCAATGTCGGTGAATCAAAGTTTTTGAAAAAGATCGGGTTCTTGCCACACTTAGCTCTGATACTTCATACGATCAAAAGTCCGGGTGTGATGTGCGGTGTAAAACTTCGGCGCTTGACTAGACCCTATTGATTAAGGGTCTAGTGAACACAGCAGAGAGCCAGCCTTGTCCAAGAAATTGTTGCATGAATGCACGCTGACAAGCCGCCC
This sequence comes from Plasmopara muralis, assembly GCA_003676415.1. NCBI lineage: Eukaryota > Oomycota > Peronosporomycetes > Peronosporales > Peronosporaceae > Plasmopara > Plasmopara muralis. Next base: position 85,447 of record RCHQ01000166.1, on the reverse strand, counting down.
GGAGCCAAATTGGCTCAAAAGATGGGAAAGGTTTGTAGCCGTAAGGGGTGTTGGGCACACCGTGAAAATTCTGCCGGCCTAAAAATTCCATGGGCAGCTAGTAATGTTACTTACCCCAGTGGCCTTATAGCTCCGGTTAGAGTTCAACCACAGTTGCCATAGGTAATATCCACATTATTTAGAATGGGCGTGGTAAGCCTGTCAAATTTGACCTGAAGCCTTGTAAGTTTTTTGCGAGATTGAGTATGCCGTGTAAAAAGTACGAAGTGCCAATACGACCCAAGACTTATCCAGCAATGGAAACGGTGTAAAACCACGTGGTTCGGGCCGATAGAAATCGGGGTGTAAAGAATATCATTGCCGGGTCCCCAGGGCAAAATTGCTTCAACGAAAAGTCGAAAGAATAATTGGGTCCGCCCAAGATCGGCATCCTGTCAGCTAAAATTACTTTACATAGCATGTGAAGTTGAAGGCACCTAATGGAGTCTAGAATAGATGTGAAATCTAATCCACCATGACCTTTTGAGAGGAACTACCACTCGCGGGCCAGAGCGTTGGAAGACTTAAAATGACACATGAAGCGTGAGATTAGTCGTGAAAGTTGGTCTTGAAAGCTAGTGGACGGAATTTAATAAACACTGGCCGTTTACCATACTACAGGTAGAATAATTTGTTAAAGAATAACAACTTGACCTCGTAAAGTCCTTGAGCGATGAAGCCATAGCGAACACCGGTTTTCCATTTCCACGAATAGATACTGGAGTCGATCAGCATCTGAAAGTTGCTCCGTAATAAGCACTCAAAAGTTTGGGGCAGGTATTATTGTCTACCACAATATATCCCAGTGATATAAGGTTTTGTCGTAATGGCTCATTTTCCGCAGTCCAAGGTTGAAAGGGAAGGTTAATTGTCTTAGCCGTATTAAGACTCATACCAGAGGCCTCACAAAGCTTCCCCACGAATCTTAAGAAGTAACTGGTATGGCGTAAATCATGAAGGAGTCATCAGCAAAGCTAATTACTGTATGGGTCGAATCATTGAGTAAGCCGGAGGCGCAGATTGAGTGAGTATCACTAATTTAGTGGTGGCCGATTGATTTTGGAGACCAAAATTTCCAAGACGAACTCGAAGAAAATTAAGCAAAGGCTCAATAAAGAGCACAAATAATGCTGGCGATTAGAGTCCCCTTGACGGACCCTCAAAATGCGTCAAGTGGTTGGCCATTGAACATCAGGGTATTTAGAGTACCCGGGAAGAGAATTCGTATCCAGCGGCGGAATTGGTCCCCAAATCTATAGTGTATTAGAACTATATCAAGTGCGTTCCGTACGACGACATCAAAGGCTTTAGCGAAATCTAGTAAAACGGCGCCAGCCGGGGAATTTCCACCATCAAATGATTGGATCAAAGCTTGAAATCGTAAATGTGCGTGGCAAATATCCCGACCCGGTACAAATCCATATTGGTCCGGGTGAAGTAATTTTCCCAATACAGAGCCGAGCCTATGGGACAAATTTTCGGGCCCGATTTTAGCGTCCACATTAAGTAATGAATTTGATCGGTAATTGCTGGAAAGCTTCCGATCGCCTTTTTTTACAAAGAAGCGAGACCTGGACCTCCCGCTGAGATTGAGTCATTTTTCCCTTTTGAATTGAGCAACAAATATAGCTTCGAATATTCTGCTCCAGAGGGGTAGGTCTGTCTTATAGTATTCAACAGGAAGGCCGTTCAGTCCCGGACTTTTTCCGATTGCCGTGTGTGTTAGCACCCAATAATACTCAAAAGCTGTGAAGGGGCTGTCCAAATAAGCCTGGTCCGTCATGGTAAGTCGCGCTTTAGTGTTTTGCAGAATTTGGACCAATTTTATAGGATCCCATTTTGGGTTACTATTGCTAAATTCCTTCGAAGGCGAACAGTAAATCCCAGACCAGTACGGCAAAAGAGAGGAACAAGTCGACTTTAGGTCTTCGATTGAATCGACCGAGATGGGCGCCTTGTGAAGAATGGCTGGCGGTCTGAAGAAAAATTTAGAGCAGCGCTCAATGGATTTCAAGTCGGAGGTAAACTTCTGCCCTGACGAATAGTAATTTTATTCATTCAGCTTTTTTTTAAGCTGGGTTTTTGCAATAGTAATATGGTCCTGATGGACACTAGATGGTTTCTGAGCGTGCACATGCGGAAGTTCGTTTACTCTAAGGTGAAGATTTTCAAGCACCCGCAAGCGTTTTTCTTCAGGACAATTCACGCAGGAAATACAATCTTTCCGTTCGTGTTCATCATAAATAATCCCGGACTATAGGAAATCCAATAAGGAGCCCAAAATGAGTTTGTTAACTAATTTAAAGAGTTGTGCAAATACCTTTGGCCTTCAGGCAACTGGAGTACCCAAACTGGGCATTTCCATGGGGCCCTTTTTGACGGTTTCAAGATTGAACAGCCAAGTCGAAAAGAAATTTCGGTATGGTCGCCTATGCCAAGCCTTTAAAATCGTGGTGAATATCCTGTGAAAAAGTTTAAAGCTGACTAAAATATAGTCAGTTCATTTACTTGAGTTGGGACTTGTAAATCATTGAAGATCGGGGTTTTGAAGTCGCCAAGGGTCGACCAAACGGATTGAACTCATCCAGTCGAGCAATTTATTACGCCCTTGAAGACGATTTTTATCGCCGTGTCGTGCCTGATCTAGTTGACTGGAAATGACGGTATTAAGTCTTCCAGAACAATATGTTGACTGTTTTCTTCAAAATGACGGGGCAATTTCCAAAAAAATCAGCCCGGTGTCCCGGTTGGACTGGGGCGTATAATACTTGAATGTATGTTATAGTCGAGTCAATATTACCACGAATTAGGATATACCGGGAGTAGATATTCAAAGTAGTGACATGTCGGCGCGTAACGTTTTAGAAATTGAGGATAGGGTAAGTAGGTGTAACAATCCAACACCAGCTTGGCCTGTAAAAGTGCTCATATTATTTTGAGACCAAAAACTGAAGTTTAGCTGGGAAGCTGATTTCCAGTGAAATTGGGCTCTTTTAAAGCTTTGGTACCGAAAATTTTGTTTCTTGAATTCCCGACATACGGAAATTGTTTGAGATGTAATTTAGGGTTCGTTGTGATACATTATCTGAACCATTCGCATAAATTGAATATACCTTTGAGGTCCATTATACTTTAGGGGTAAATGGAAAGCTGGGGGTCCACTAAAGTGGCCTACTTGCGCAGATACTCAAAAGATTTGCGTAGTTCATAGGGAAGTGGCCTAGCCAAGATTCTTCCCACCAAGGAAGAATCTATTATGGCGGGCAGAGTCGAACTATCCCATCATAACCACAACGAGTGGGGCAGTGCCAATGCTGCCTTCTCGAGAACCGCACTCAGTATAGGGGAGTCCATATAGATGCTCGGTGCAATAATTTGCAGAGCTAGATCGGCCTCAGCCAGTCTTAATCTTGACCATAGTTGGGTCTGTTCCGGGCATTATTGACCCATAAGCGACTGAAAGTCAAAGTCGGTCTGGTTTGGGTAAAGTGTGGAGACGCAGCCGGATATCGACCCATCGGCTGACGATGGGTACTCACGTGTGCCCAATTCTCGGTGAACTGCGTGATTAAAAGCCTTAGACCAAAGGTGGTGAAAATTGGCATTCACCTCCGAATCGAGTAAGACTCGGTGAAGGCCAGGTTGCGCTCGAACCGTTGATAGTAGTATGTCCGGGTCAGTGATTTGGGTAAAAGATCCCAAGACTTCCTCAATGACCGCGCAGAGTTGAAAAAGGGTTGGTTCTTCAGCATTGCCTTGGTATACGACCCCGTTTAATACGTCCTCACTCACTCTTAAGGCCGTTACAAAAGACGCCAGAGACTGAGGTGCTTCATAGTTGTGTCCCAGAGAATGAGATATGGTCCGGCGAACCGGGTCCTTCCGAACCTTCACAAAGCCATTCGTAAGAGTTTATAGAGGAATTAGGTGGATATTCCCGTTGGGAGGGAGGTAAACGCCGCAATTCCACAGTCGGGGTGGCAACAGTACTAAATACCAATTTTTTTGCTCGAAAAATGCGCGTAGGTGAAGTATCAGCCGCTGTAATTGATCCCACCGGAAATTTTGGCTCGCCTTCATTTGACCAGACTGATTTTGGTCTAGCCATAATTGTGGGCTCAATGTCTTCCATTGAGGAAGCTGAACCGAGTTTTAAATTAAAGTGATTCCCACCATGTGGCTCACGTTTCAACCCAGAATCATCTGTCATTGCCGAATGGTCGCTTGAGTCGATCTTATTGTCATACACTGATGGAATGCTTCCAGCATCATCTGAATTGCGACTTGGTTCCTCAGGCTCGGAATTTAGCGAATTTTTGCTCTTTGTATTCCTTAATAAAGGGAGGGACTACATTATTGTAGACCCTATTACGGTGGTGAATTACCCAATATCCGTGACCCAACAACTGGATTTGTCGAAGCGGGGTCCGCTTATCCAGCATGACTGAGACCGGGGGCATATTTTGGTTAAAATATGCGAATACGAAGACCACCAACAACATGAGCCGGTGCAATTAACATCGGAGGTGTACCTTTATGGGCAAATCAGTCATAAATGAGTCCGTTTGTGGCGTCATCTGGTAGGCGCTGAAGGCTCACATACTGTACTTGGAATAAGGTTGAACTTGGAATTTGCGACCGCAAATGGTTACAGTTTTACCACCCAATTTTCGGCACACCTCCCGATCGGTGCACTGAAAATTCATTCCAGCATTACGAATAGCCTTAAAGTCTCGAAGATGGGTCAAATCAGACGACCACAACGGTGTCTGCGGCGTTGAACCAAGTGAGGTCATTATTCTCGTATCAGAAAAACTTGACGTGTGCTCTTTAGCCGGAATCCACATTGGAAGGCATACTTCGGTAGAGGTACTCCATCTAAAGCGGCGCAACGTTAAACTTGTGGGTTACGGTCTGGATTCAACAAAGTAGCTTCCGCCTTTTCAAAATTAGCGCCAGCCGGTCGCAAAAATTCGGCTCTCGGTGCAGCATTTTGCCATGTCTGGCGCCATTTTTTGTCCCTTTGGGGGCCCGTCATGTTTTAGTAGGTAAAAATTCCTTTTTTGTGTTTGTTCTTCTTAATTCGACTTTATTAGTCACAAAAGTGATTAACAAAAATAGAAGAATGAGAAGCGATTACTGCGTCTCTAGTGCAAATTGCACCTAAGCAAACCCTAGTCAAAAGGTACCTCAATATCCGGACACAGTGTTAGTACTGCCTACATTGTATGCCCTTTTTCACTCCGCGTAAAATAAAACTTTTCGAAGACTTACGTCAGTACGACCTAGCGTCCTAATTAGTAAGTTTCGCTACAGTGTAGTCTAAAGTAATTCCAGTCAAAACCTTTCGGTAAGACTTAGCGCACTTAGTTTTGTCGTTTAGCGGGGATGAGCCGACAATAAAATGCTATAAATGCTTAACTGTCTAGTTGACGTAAACCTCGGTAGCCGTTCAGCTCGGCACGACCCGTTAAACCGGGGGAGGGAGGAGCAAGAGCGATTTGACGGCTGAAAATTTGGGTGAGTAAGCTTGGGCCTGTCTCTGTCCACTTTCGGTGTAGCTGGCAAATTGCGGATTGGTTTAATTAGTTCGTACTAAATGTCAATATCTTCATATGCTTGGAAATTTGATTTAATCCCTCCATAACATGCGAGATACATATCACCCGGACTTCCTGTGACAATCGTCTCATACTTTTTGTAATTAAGAGTATTGGATGTTACACCAAGCACATAGATCAAGATCGACAGTATGTTTTCAGCGCGTGCCAATCACGCAGCCCAGAGATTAAGCCAGCGTGTATTGAACAAGCCTGAGTATACATTTCATAAAATGCATATTGTCAAAATTGGCATAAATGCGTTGATGTCAGGTGGGGTAAACGAGCATAAGGTGCACTTTTCATGGCTACCACCACCAAAGCGTCGACTGCCGCCACTGCTTTACAGCAAGAAAGAATTTTAGATCAATGATGCGAAGATCTACGTGCGCAAATTTGACATCGATAAAGTTAGCAGTTTCGCTTAGCTTCGAGTAGTAGATGCTGCTCTTCATCAAGCAGATTAAGATAAGTTAGCAAATTTAGGATCACGTCGGTGCAAGGTGAACATGATCCATTAGTCAAGCTGATCTTTTGTATCTAAAGCGCATCATATGTTAGTAGGTCACGCAGTCAATGCTCTGGAAGTGATAAGTCAGATGCTTGTTTTGCTTACATAGATGCGCTCGTTGGAGCAGAAAATTTGGCTGTTTAGAGCCCGGAAGGATCCGCAGAAAGACTAAATGGGCGCTCTATGAACTTGTGCACTTCATTGATAGCTGTTAAGGCATCACCTACACTTTAATTTAAGACCAAGGTTTGATACATAGACGCACATTAAAGGCATGCATTAATGTTTAAGCGTGTAATCGAAAGAGCAAATCCCTCTTAGCAATGGCTGTTTGAATGCTATAGATACTTGATGAGGATCGTGGTGAAATGAGTTGTGGCGCGGTGTGTAAATCGCAATAAAAAAGCGGCTAGGTCACAGGCTGTGCACCAAGAAAGAAACCGTCCGAATCATTTTGACAAAACACAACGAGGTAAAGTCTGGGTTGCTCGTACTTGCAGTCGGACGCAGATTGGTTAAATTGCTCCAAAAGCGCTGTGACTGCGCGTTCAACGCTCAAAATTAGACTGGACGAGGCCTGAAGATCTCAGTTCAAATGTCTAGTGCATGCATGGTAAATAAAACAAAGGTCACTGGCGCTACGGTTCGCCATTTCTCCATCCGATATTTGTCTCGAACGAGATCAAAGTGAAGGGTACTTTATGCGCCGCACGATGTCGAGGGATTGCCGTCCTTCCCTTCTCGTTAATAAAGATTGAGACGATTGCTCCCAAGTGAACTACATTTTTGCACGACGCCGCCGGGGTCAAACCCAGAATCCTGGAAGGTAGAGGTGAGAGGGTCTTTCTCACGCTGAAAATTGCAGAAAGCTTATGGCATCGCGTGAGGCGTTTGAGTAGTATCACGGCTATCATTCTCGTTGCTAGGCGTGGAGTCACTGGAGCCACAAGAATAGCTCATATTTGAGGTCTTTGGTGACCACACCAGAAGCAAATCTCACGGCAGAACGATATTTTGGACCATAAGCTATACGACGACAGTCCGTTGGTAGTCGACGACGAATCTTCAGTCGAGAAAACTCTTTTCAAATGTTCCCCTTCGCTCTCATATCGACTTTAATAATAGAGTTGCAAAGTGCAGGCAGAGAGTCCAATTTTTGGGCACTCAGTTCTAAGAATGATTCGTCAGGCTCAGACATTCCACACGCCACGAGTACACAATTACAGTCTGCAGTGCCAACTCTACTTTGTTGAGCCGTCAAACGAGCATGGGGCTATACCTGCGGCATAAACAGTCAGTGTTATAAATATACGCGCACCTTACGCTGAACATTCGTCAAAAATGAAGTCCTGGAGTCATAGATTTAACGTAGCCTCGCGATCAGACAGATGGCTTGTCGTGCACGAGCTTGTAGCTCGACCGCGGATTCAATATCAAGCGATATTGATTTCGCTGTGACTGTGCCGCGTGCTCTTGATCCCCATTGGGCTTAATAGTAATCAAGGATGCGCAAATGTTCGATCGCGGGGTGCATTGAGTGCGCAATGAGAAGACTGGCTGCTCGCTAGAACGAAGTGTACAGCGCACAGTCTCGCAAGTATGTAGCTAAGGTGAGCGCGGCGCATCTCATTATTTTATTTGGCAAAGTGATATGAGCTACATGTTAACAAGTTGGACTCGGACTTTCTCGAGGGTGCACTCATTCTCTTTTCCCTCTGATAGCAAGTTGCTGTCAACCGTTAGACAAGGGGTTTAGTTACTTCTAAAAGAGAATGACCGATGCGCGTGGCGCGAGTTTGCTCTACGGGTGATTTAATCGTCATTTGTCAGTGTAGAATACTTGTGTCGAGATGTCGAGTGGCAGTCACCACTCTCACATCAGCTCGTGTCTTCAATATTGCTGCCTATTTATCACTTTGGCAATGCGCTATGCACTCAAAATATTTTGGGGGCACTAAATAAAGGAAGTGCTTACCACAAATGAGCTGACAGGTGATAGGTAAATGGTCTTATGACCACTTCCCAATGCACACTTGTAGAAACCATTATGCTAAATAGTAATTGTACTGTTTTAATTTCATATATAGGAAATCGCACCAAGTAAATAATGGACGTGGATGCATGGTTAATGATTTATGTCGGAGATGAAGCGCCAGTAATCTGAGAGTTGAGTTTGAAATTGAAAACATAAGAAGTCTATCACGTCTTGGCATTAAGACTGATACTCATTTCTAATGTCAAGCAGATAGCAATCCGGGATTGTTTTTGTGCTAAGTATAGAGCAAAGGAAAGGGTAGAGACCTGCACTCACACTCCCTCCAAGCAATTAGCTACGGCAGCCTCTTCACGCTTAAAAAGGGTCGTTGCCATTCAAATTATACCAAACGAGTGGTGCTCCAGCAACGTCATGCCTAGGTGTGGATCCAGGTTAGGGATGCTCGACACAATCAAAGTCAACTAAAAGTCGCGCAAATTTGGGTACTTCGTGTCACTTAACAAGCGACGACAACGTTATTTTGGTGTGCTATAAAGCCTCAGCATATGGCCGACTACATTTTATTCAAATATCGAGGATTTGTTCGGCCCGTAAAATTTGATTAAGACGGTCTGTGATTTTTTGAAACTCTTTGCGGTTACCTCAACAACCAGAAAGACAGGCTTAATAATGCAAAAAAAATTCAAGAGCAGGAACATCTCCTGGGCTTGACCCTGTCGACCTTTTATTTCTTCCTGAGGCTCGACAGAAATTGCTTTTGAAGAAGTGAGATGCTGTACGACCACACGATCCCCTCCTTCGATATTTGGTAGTGCTACTTTTTGCTGATACTAAGTGATGCATTTTTTCGCGGCAAATCAGATGACATGCTGACCGTGGAATTTTAATTTTCTTAGTATGGGTGTGCTTGGCTCAGAGAACATCCCGATCGCAAATGGCGGATATCGCTACAGATAAAGCATTGACGAATGACAATTCGGTGATCACGAGCGTGAAGCTCTGCGTTATCCGTATTAGCTTAAGTGAGCTTCATTGAGCCAGACCACCCAGCTGTCAAAGGCTCTTTTGTGCCGCTTATAACCAAATTCGGCGTTTATTGCCAAAGCTCGACATAACCGGAGCCTCCTCATTTGATTGCCTTGCGTGCGCAGTCTTTTCATTAAGGCGGTGACTGCTTCCTCTTCTCGGACACCGTTGCTGGCCAGTTCGGTTAGCACAGCTCGTAGTTCCTGGACAAAGTTTACCAAATCAATTTCTTCTGACAAGTTGCGAAGAAGCATGACATCACGCAGTACAAATTTTGAATGGCAAGGATGCTAAAAAGATCGAAGTGAGCACTAGTTGGTAAAATGCAAAGTAAATATATTTATAAGGTCCTTAGTTCGCAACTACATGCTACCTTTGAGCCAATGATTTATCTAAGCCAGTCAGAACGCCTTACCACCCAGTCGTAATCATCTTCTTATCCGGGCACAATCATCTTCCCATATCAAAACCGATCTTTTGCCCATCTTGAATCCGCTCCTTCAAGCAGTCATCAACTGATTGCAGATACCGGTACTTACCGACATGCATCCGCTGGTCGAAGCGTTTCTTCACTATCATGTTCGACAACACTCCCACTCGACTCGGCAACGGCGACGCCTTGTATTTCAAGTATAGAACGCAGAACATCGAACTGCGCAGAGAGAATTGACTTCGTCATTATGTCAGCCAGCATTTCTTGCGTAGGGATGTACTCAAGGTTGACTTGGCCGTCCTCAACCTTCTCTCGCACCAAGTGGTAGCGAACGTCGATATGGTTTGTGCGCTTGTGAAATCCTGAATTCTTGGCCAACGTAATCGAACCTTGATTGTCCTCGTATATCTTGACAGACTCATTGGGATTCATCTCGCCAAGCTCGCACAGAAATACCTTGAGCCAAACCGCTTCTTAATTGGCCTCTGATAAAGCCGCTTACTCCGCCTCTGTTAAGGAAAGTGCCACACTTCGTTGCTTCTTACTTCGCCAGCTAATGCATTCATTGTTCAGTGTGATCACATAACCGCTTGTACTTCGGCGAGACTCGATGTCTCCAGCCCAGTCTGCATCCGAATACCCAAGTAGCTTAGCCGGACCGCAACTTGAGTACTGGAGTCCATGCGCTTTCGTTGCTTTTCGATATCGCAGTACGCGCTTAAGAGCTTGCCAATGCGTCGGACACGGATCAGCAGCAAACTGGCTGAGAACCCCCACAGCCGCAGCAAGGTCTGGTCTCGTCGCAACCATAGGGTACATTATGCCACCAACACAACTTCGATAAGGCACATTCTTCACCGAATCTTCATGCTTGCAGCTGCCTTCACACATGTTCTTTGTCAGCTTAAGTCCTGCTTTTTGAAGCGTCTTGACAGGCTTGTTATCTTGCATGCCAGACTTGCTTAAAACTGACTTGAAAAACTTGGTTTGCCGCATCGTGACTCGACCGGATACTTGATCTTGACCAATTTCCTACCGAGAAAATACTTGAGCTCGCTAAGGTCAGTAATCTCAAACCGGTCGCTTAGTGCACGCTTGTTGGAGACCAGGAGTGAGTCGTTGCTGCTTGCTACAATGAGATCATCCACGTACAGTACAACAATCACCATATCGTCGTCAACGCGCTTGATGTACACACAGTGATCGGACTCACACTTGCTGAAACTCATCTTGATCATAAAATCGTCGATAGTGTTGTTCCACATGCGCGGTGATTGCTTAAGACTGTACAACGACCGCTTCAGCTTGCATACATGACCTTGTTTGTCTTCGCTGAGATATCCTTCAGGCTACTGCATATAAATTTCTTCATCCAGAACTCCGTTCAAGAAGGCAGTCTTCAAGTCCATCTGATGCAGCGTCAAATCGTACTTGGCAGCCATGCCCAACGCGATGCAAATTGAAGTAAACTTCGCCACTGGCGCAAATGACTCCAAAGTTATGTGAAAATCCCTTGGCAACGAGTCGCGCCTTTAATCGCTCGATAATTCCGTCTTGGTTTCTTTAACTCAAAACACCCATCTGCAGTCGATCGCTTTGCGTCCTATAGGCAGATGAATAGCATCCCAAGTCTTGTTCTTGTGACGTGACTCTAGCTCCAAAGCGCATGCAGCTTTCCATTGGCCTGCGTTGCTGGATTCCATCGCCGACTTGAACGTTATTGGCAATTCTTCCACAGAATACACAACGTGGGCCGCTTCGTAGCCCTCTTCGCGAATCGTAGAAAAAGACGACATTTCTTTGAGTGCCGAGCGTTGGTATTTGGGCACATGACGCTTGGGCTGCGGAACGTAAGTCGCTTTTTCCAATGATTGAGTACGAGTATGTCGCTCGCTTCATTGTTCAAAGTCCGTACTCGGTTCTTGGGCCTCAGTCTGCTCTGCTTCAGACTCTTTCTCGTCCTTCGTCGATATTTCTTCATCCTCATCATTAATCTCGACGATTGTGCTCTTATTTTCGTAAATCGTTCTCCCACTGTCAAAAGTGTCTTCCTTGAATTCAGCATCACGACTCATGACGATTCGACCAGTCGACAATTTTTCGAAACGATACGGCTTTTGGCTCTCCGAATACCCCAAAAAAAGATACAATATGGCCTTTGCATCCAATTTCGAGCGCTTTCCTTTCGGAATATGCTTGAACGTGTGACAGCCAAATACTCTCAAGTTGGCTAACAGCGGTATCTTAGTGGTCCAAAGTTCGTAAGGTGACGTTTGGTGCTCGATAGTACGCGATGGACACCGATTTCGAAGAAACGTTGCCGTCATAACTGCTTCTCCCCAGTAGTGTTTGGCAAGGCCCGCGTGCTCCAACATGCACCGTGCGCATTCCACAAGCGTCCGATTCATACGCTTCGCATTTCTATTTAGTTGTGGTGTGTACGGCGGCGTATATCTGAGCACAATTCCATTTTTCGAGGAAAACTTGGCCATTTTCGTGGATGCATACTCGCCACCGTTGTCCCTGCGAAGAGATTTGACGCGTTTGCCGGTCTGCTTTTCTGCGAATGCCACAAAATTGGCGAACTTGTCCACGACTTCTGACTTGCTCTTGATCAGGTAGACGACGCAATATCTGGACTTGTCGTCGATGAACGTCACGAAGTAGCGCTTGCCACTAAACGTTGAGGTCTGCATGGGGCCGCACACATCGCTGTGTATAACCTCTAAAAGCTCATTCGCTCAATCCGTCGACATCGATTGGAACCGTACACGAGTCTGCTTACCCAGTGCACAGCCATCACAAATCTCCCACTTGTTCACAGACGTCATGTCGATACCAATGGCAAGATTCTTTTGCAAGATTGCGTTCAGCCCGTCATGACCAATATGACCAAGTCGAAGATGCCACAAATATGAGGCGTCCTCGTCACTCGTCAAAGACTTGACCGTATTTGCTTCTTCCCGAGCAACTGGAGTCATGTGCAGCTGAAACAGTCCTTTCCTTCGCGCGCACCGATTTTCCACTTGACACCTTTTGTTTCGGCAAAAATCCTTCCTTGTCGAATACAACAGGCCCAACATCCGTAGTGAAGCAACCAACTCAAAACAAATTTCTCGACAATTTGGGAATGTGCCACACATTTGTTAACACACACTTCTTTATTCCGTGCGACGTCATCATAACCATCACAATGTCACCGCTACCAATAGCTTGTACGACGCCGTCGTCTGCCAGATGTACGTCGATAGGAGTAAAAGTCTTGTAGTTCCTCATAAACTTCTTGGAGCTTGTCATATGCTGAGTCACCCCCGAGTCGACCAGCCATGCATCATTCGGCTTGACAGAGCCACTGCTACTGCCAACCGAGAAAAGGTAGTCACCAGAATCTTCGATCTGTGCGACGTTTGCCCGCTGCGAGCGATATCGCTCAGCATCATTTTGGACTCGCGATGGGCAATCTGCGATCCAGTGTCCTTGTTTACCGCAATTATGGCAAGCACCAGTCTTCTTCACCGGTCATTCTTTGCGCTTCGTATCCTTCATCATGAACGCTTGGCCAGACGCAGCTCCATCGCCACCCTGTTCCTTGCGCTTCAAATCTTCATGGAGAAGTTGAGACGTCACCAGCTCCCAAGTGAAAGTATCTGCACGTGATACCATGCCGTAATGAGAAACTGATACGAGTCACTTAGACTCCCAAGAAGTGTGATAACCAAGTCGTCCTCGCCCACCGGGGCACCCAAAGCATCGAGCTGATCCGCTAGCGTCTTGAGCTTGTTGATGTGTTCCAGAATATCATCGCCTTCTTCGGTCATTGTCGTGAAAAATCGTCGACAAAGAAAGAGCTTGTTTGCGAGGCTCCTCTTCGCAAAGCGTCCTTCCAGTCGCAACCATGTATCATGCGCACCACTTGACGACCAAACCAGTGGCAGTTGCGAATCTTCCTTCGGAAGACATATGTTCGCTAGCGCTTTCCGAGACTTCTTTAAGTAAGTCGACTGGTCCATCGCATTCGTGCAGTGCTCCAGCTTGATTTCACCACTTGCAACTTCCCACAGGTCCTTTTCTTCCAGCACCATCTGCATCTTGAACTTCCAGGTGTGAAAGTTGGTGCCGTCGAGCTTGTTGATTCGACTCGGCGCAGACGCGTCCATGGTGGCGAAGGTAGGGACTGAGGAGGGGAAGGCAGAGTCGGCGAGGCTTGAGCCCATGACCTGTTAAAAAGGTCGAAGTGAGCACTGGTTGGCAAAATGCAAAGTGAATATATTTATAAGGTTCTTTGTTCGAAACTACATGCTACCTCTAAGCCAATGATTTATCTAAGTCAATCAGAACGACTTACCATCCGGGCACAATCATCTTCCCATATCAAAACCGATCTTCTGCCCATCTTGAATCCGCTCCTTCAAGCAGTCATCAACTGATTGCAGAGACCAGTACTTACCGATATGTATTCGCTAGTCGAGACGTTTCTTCACTAGCATCTTCGACAACAAAGAAGACTTGCAGCTTTGCAATTGATGGCTCACCAAAGGCACTGCACGAAACCACCAGACTTTTAGGAGGCCAGAGCTGCTCCATCCATGACAATGCAAATATCGCAACCGGTTTCTCTGACCCGAGTAGAAAATTATAATATTTACTTATCTGAAGGCCTTCACGCTCATTCAAGTGGCTTTGGTTTGGGCGAGGTATCAATCTTAGGCGTCATCGACGCAAAAGATATTGTTTCCATGGTCTAATAGAGCATTTTTAAATTGAAGAGCGCCTCCAATCGCGCACCGATTGCACCGGATCATTGTGCGTTTCAATGTTGCACTCCGTCGAGGCCAAGCACGACTAACAATCAACTTAGCCCGTTTTGTATGCCTCGAAGCAAACAAGGTTCTTGCATCATATTTGAAAAATAATCATTCTCAACGGCTTAGGTATAGATTGACTCAGGTACAACAGGGCTACCAATACGTTTTGCTTCGAGAAAGTGTGAGTTTAGATCACCGACCTTCGCTCTATACTGAGAGTGATTACGAGATGAGGATTGCTATTTAACTGACTTCAGATGGATTATTAGTCTCAAACCAATACTTGCTTATCTCTTTTGTAAATTGACGTTTTTCAGGTAAATTTGTATAAACTCTTGTGAAAAAATGCTTGACACTTACAATCTTACAATGTTAAATAGCGTCTTCTACTAATGTGCCTTTATTAATGACCGATAGCAATGTGACGCTTCTCTGTTAACTAGAAGACTTCCTTCGTTATAATTTTTCAAGCATCTCTTGACTTCGTGGAGCTCCATTCCACTGCTCGCAGAGCTTACACACCCCAACTGCTTCGTAGCTGAAAGGGCTTCAAACGAAGCCTCCTGTTCAGCCTTTGTAAAAGCTGGTAAAGCTTCAAACTTGTGCAAACGGCACGACTGTTTGAATAGTCAGTTTACAAAGTGACAAGAAACTTGTTGCATTCACCGGAACATCGCTTGTTTCCTACACGCCTCCTCTGTACAAGAAGCTGTGTGTCCTCGTCCCCACTTGGTACACTGTACACTGTTCAGTTTCGACATTATCGCCTATTCTTAAGCTGAGAAGACAGCATGCAAAATAATTCTTGATGCAGAAAAATGAGAAAGCTTGTCATTCATAAAGGGCTCTACAAAACCTCGATCATACAACAACAATGAGCCTCAGTGTCATGAATTGCCCTCCTTATAAGTATTTTTTGTTGTTGCAATGTTCAAATTAGGCGTCAAGAACGAAGTAACGGGCTGATCGTCAATCAAAAACGCGTAAACATTAACGGCAGCATGAATTCTTAAGGAAATGGGAGGTTAAGCGAAATTTTTGTCGATTTTTGAACTTGTGAGCAATTTAAAGTGTCCGAAAGTCACTGTCTTATAATCATGAGCGAAGCAACAATACATGTATACTCCGACAGAATTATATGTCAGGAATTGTATCCTGTGTTTCTCTTTACTTAATTTACTACCTTACGTACACTAAAAAGAGACTTATCACTCTGTAATACCGCAGAATTAGGATTCAAACTTTGCTCATCGGCTCAAAACAATCTTTTAACATAATACACTACTTCACAATCGAGCCTAAAACCCTCGCTTCTCCTCTCATCGTCACACGACCCAGAATGGGAGCTTCCTCAAGAAAGGATCCAATACATGATTCGCATGGGCAGTATCTAGGCTCTGTGCAAACGTCGTATACGGCATCAAAACGGAATCGTCTTGGCGCTCGACGACATACACCACTTGTCGCGGTTTCTTCTTGGATTCAGCCAGCACGATCCCCGCGTGATCCACAAAGTCGTTCAAGCGAAAACTCTTGTCACAACAGCCACATGCAATCACACGAGCCTTTCCTGCGTGGCGACTAAAGCTCAACCACCCGACTTTGCGTGGAAACGAGTCCCCCGGGGCCGAAGTTTGCGACCGCACCACCAGATCCACAAGACTCCCATTTGCCATACTCATGACATACTTGGGCGAGAGACACACGACCCGCGCCACAAACTCAAACTCCGCTCCAATCCACGTTAATGGGAGCTTGCCACGCTTGTAAAGAGCAAGGGTCTCCAAGCAAGCAACAGCTGCAGTTCCTTCTGCTTTAAAGTCGACACTTCCTGTCGTCTCTTGAGCATCTTTTACGACATGGTTGCATTCTAACAGCTTTGTTTCAAAGCTTTCATGCTCATGCCCCGATTCCACGTCCTTGACCACCTTTGAAGTCGTTTTTTCACTCGTAGCATACTCGTTTCCGGTCGTTTGCGCTTGCATCAAGGCATCTGGTGCACAATCGACACGTGTCTTTGCACCCCTCCCCTCACTGGTCGCGTCACTGCGTGAATTCCGTCGATTTCGCGCCACGGCTTGCGATTGACTCGAACTTACAACAGGCACCTTTTCCTTACTCGTCGCGCCTTCCCGCTTATGTTGTTCCTTTTGCACGCGTTTCCGTTGTTTTTCCAATTCCAAGTCATTCATCATTTGAATCAATTTCCGTTGACGAAACACCCGCATCTTTTCCGGTTGCACGCACGTTGGACAATCGCACTCCCACATGTACCCGCCACTGTCATAGAAATCAAGAAACGCGGCTTTGCAGGACGCACAGCGAAACAACGTACCACGACGGTCCGGCACTTGCAGGTGAAACCTTGCCATTTGGTCGACAAGTGGTATCTTTTGGTCGACAAAAGGCTTGAATGCCTGTACAAAGCAGCCAGCGTGGTACACGCGACGGCACGCGCGGCAATGCATCAGGACACAAATGTTGGCCGCCGAGTGGCAAAATTCACACGGCCGTGCTTCGTTGCCTTCCAAAGATGATAGCGACGTGGCATGTTGTGCTTTGACTTTGACTTTGACTTTCTTGGCTTTCGGGGACGCATTTCCAGAAAGGGTAAATGGAAGAGGCGGCAGCTCCGTGATGATTGGCGACGCTTCCATCGTCGCAGCTTCAGCCACTGGCACGTGACGCCGTTTCTTGCTCCTTTTCGATGCGCGTGATGGTTTGAGTGTCTTTTCCTTGCGCGTCAAAAGACGAGCTCGTTTCGACGTGGGCGTTCGGATCGCGTTGCCTCGTTTCTTCGAAGTCGAGTCGCAAAGGGCCGCAGCCAGCAACATTTCCATCGTATCCGATTCAAGTCGATCTGCATGCTGTTTCCAAGGTGCCGTCGCCAAGGCAGTGCTTGAAGGTCTCGTGTCTTCGTGCGCTTGAGCCGCGAGGACAGCTGGCCCCGTTGCGCCTGCCGCGCGGTAGCGATTGCGTCGTTCGTGTCCATCGCCACGTGGCGCAATCGCGAGCGTGTTGACAGACGTTTGCTGTGCATGGACGTGGCGTCGCGTTGGATCAACAGCCGCTTGGAAAGCTGGCGAGGGTGCGAGATGAGGAGCTCGAGCCTCCTCGGTGGACGTCATTCGTCTAAGACGAGGTGAGAGGAAGGGGAAGAGATGATTGGATGAAAACAAAGAAGGGAAAGTGTGTGGGTGACATAAGATGGTGGGGTGGACACCAAAGTGGGCGCCCCGAATTAGCCCGTGCATGCAGTGAGTGGTATGGCATACGCTCCGGTGAGGCCGATAGGAGAGAGTCGGCGCGACCCGAGCCTTCGTGGTCGAATAGCGGCGAGTCACGTCACTCCAAGTGCGGCACCATTGATACCAGCTGCAGAGCAGTCACCGGAGAAATCAGCAGAAACGCGCTCCTCTGCCTTGCCAAGGTCGAATGACAAGCTTAAAGCCTTTAGTCGTGCCGCCCATTCAATTGTAGCCCTTCACAAGCTGCAATCTAATGCAAACGATGTCAAGACTATTGTAAAGCGCACTGCTTCACATTCCAGCAACACTATACACGCAACATCGAAGCTGGAAGACGCGAGCTCGTCGCCATCCCGTCTGTCTCTTGTGCAGCTGGTCAAAAGTAAAGCCCTGAAAGATCTCGTGCAGAAAAGCCGGGTGGTCCAGCACTTTGCCAGGAAACCAGCTGGTCTTGACGCAGCTTCCAGCGTGATGACGCAATATGTTACGTTGACCACACAAAAAAACCGCGCAGCAGAGGCCGGCTCGGAGGAGAAAGTAGAGGTTGACGAGGAGTGGCTGGACCACCATGATCCACCCGACGTGGATTGCAAGACGGAAACGACCACGATGAACTCGTTGTATTGCCGCACACTGGTATTGGAAGAATCGTGTCGGCGTGCGTTGCGTCGCGACAGTGACGAGCGTTCGCAAGCGGATCTCGACGCCCTCATTACATGGTTTCACGCCACGAAATTCCAGATCGTGACGGATTTCAAACGCTTGGACCCGTCGGACCTCGAAGTGCTCTGTCGCCGCATGACGTGCGTCACGTTTCGTCCGACCGACACGATTTGTCGCCAAGGGGACGAAGGCGACGCGCTCTTTATCGTGTTGACGGGCACGGTCGAAATTCGGGTCGCGCAACGGCTTTTGGGGGACGTCGTGGAAGTGACAGTGGGGGAATTGAGCAAAGGCGAGTTCTTTGGCGAACGGTCGCTCTTGACCAATGACGTGCGCGCGGCGACGGTCGTGGCCAAGACGGCGACGGAACTCGTGCGCATCACACGCAGTGACTACAATCAAATGCTGCGCAACGATCAGCTCGAATTTCTGTCCCGCATGCGGATTGCCAATGGCATTGGCGTCTTACGTCCGACGCCACGGACCCAGCGCGAATACATTCAAGTCTTGACGAAACCCAAAGCTGCGCGGACCAAGGTGGACATTGACATGCTCAGTGACTATTTGCACACGTTGAAATTCTTTCGCACGTTGCCTCCTTCGTTCATTCGCGAACTCTCTACCGTCGTCGACACGCTGTCGTATCCCGCGGGCGCGTGCGTGTTTCGAGAGGGGGAAGTCGGGGACCTCTTTTACATCATCTTGAGCGGGTCCGTCGATGTCAATATCAATGCCACCGATTTGAAAGGCAAGCCGCAAATGACAAAACTCGTGAATTTGACCGAGGGCGCGCATTTTGGCGAATTAGCGCTCATGAAAGGCCGCGGGGTACGCAGTGCCACGGTCGTGACACGCGAAGTGTGTCAACTCTTGGTCATTTGCGAACACGATTACAATACAACGTTACGGCGCCTGCAGAAGCAAGACATGGCGCGCCGGGTCGCGGTGCTTAATCAGATTCCCATGTTTCAAATGCCAGAATGGACCAACGACTTGTTGACAGAATTGTCCTACGTCCTCCTCGAGACGAAAGTCCCGACCGGAAGCGTCTTGTACCACCAAGGCGATCGGGCCTCCCACGTCTACTTTGTCGTGCGGGGCGAAGTCCTCGTGACGAAAACCCTCACGGAACCCGCTTCCAACATCCAGCACGAGGTGTTTCTTGAACGCGTAGGCCGCTTTCGAGTTGTCGGGGACGATGCGTACGTGCTTGCCTCGCGTGCCTTGATTTGTCGAGGTTGTGACTAAACTGTCTGTCCTACATGTGTCGATAGAGCTGCGGGAGTGACGTTCAATGACGTGATTCACCGCGAAGTGACCGTGACCGCCAGCACGCCCGTGGAACTCTTGTTGCTTTCGAAATACGACGTCTTTCATCGGCTCTCGCAGTCTGCGCGCGAAACGCTCCGCGCTGCCGCCCACGCGCACGCCGGGACGATTGTGTACCTCGATCGGTTCTACAAAACCCAAAAGTGGACACAATACAAGCAAAAGGTCCTGGCAACTCATTTAAATCAGGCCCGAATCGAAAAGATCTTGCCGTCAACTCGACGGGGTAGGCCACGGCCCGTGCTTCCGCCGGCCCTGCTGCCAGCCAATGAAGTGTTATTGTTAACGCCCGACGTGGAGAAAGCGGTGCCGTCGCATCAGACACTTGGCCACTACGTCACGTCTTTTAATGCTGATGCCCCTCCGAGTGCTGCTCGACACCGGCAGTTGCAGAGTGTGCTAGGAGCGGAGAAAGCTCGACACGAGCACGTTTTAAGAGAAGGGAATCCCATTGCGTCCTTTGATCTCACGGTGGTGGAAAAGCATCCGAGTGCCAAGAATTTGGCACCACCAGGCCACGCAGATATGTTGGTACCGTCGCCTGTGCGCTACCCGTCCATAGTGGTACGACCTGCTGGCACGAGCCTCACGCTTACTTCGCAAAAGTTGACGCAGCTATTGCAAGACAATTTCATCTTTTCACGTCCTAAAAAGGCCAAAGGACCACTGCACGATACGTGCAGGATCCAAGTACCGCAAGCAAAGGTACAAAATGTACCAAAAAACGCGCTGGCGTCTAGTTCAGTGAATATTGAACGCGAGGTTATGGAGCCTCTGGACAATGTCCTGTACGTGCTTTTAGCCATTCAAAATGGACACAAGGACACGCGCAAATCTCCTCGTTTGCAACTTCTTTCACTTGCGCTAGGGCGAAAAGCAATTGACGAGGACGTCAAGCGATCCCGAAAACGGTACCGAGCTCTTGATTGCAAAGTGTACCTATTGCCTTTGAATGCATTTGCAGTGATGGCACAAGGTGAGCCATCTTTCACAACCGAGTCAGATGTACCATTTGCGACGCTGGAAGAAATTTTTGTGGCAAAAGCGGATGGCGATGAAATTCAGAGATTATTGCCTGGTAGTGCCGTTGATCTTGAAGCGCCTACTCTATCCACTATGGTACCTCGTGACCAGGCACTGGTACCAGCTCGACCTGCGTTTGCAGTTGCAAGTATCGTGCTTTCCCAAGACGAAGTTGCCGACTCGCACTTTGTAGCTGTCCACGCAACGTTTGCCTTTAAAATTGAGGCTGCAACTTTTGCAATGCGTTATAAACCTTTGCATGCTTTCAAGAAGGCAATGATTTGTATCTTTCCGCTTGGTACATGGATTGATCTCGACCACGCACATGATTGGTGTGTACCGAGAACGACAAACAAGCAAGAACAACAAAGGGTACGAGGCTCGGACGCGCCCGCAACGTCCCCTTCTTTTGGTACAACGAATTTGCAAACGGTATCACTGCCGTACCAATTGCCGATGTGGCAACAAGAACGTGACGAAGCTCAACGTTTGCACGATTTTATTTGCACGCAAATGGGTACATCTTTGCTGGACAAGAAGAAGGATAGAAGCCAGCAAAATGGTCGACCTCGTGGGTCATTGGAAGCGAAATTAGACACGCTGCACACTTATCTTGAGACCACGGCCGCGGCTTCTTCGAAAAGCAATCCTGGTAGTGGGACGTTGCTCAAATTTCGTCACGTCAAACGGTTTCACACGATTTTGCGCTCACGCCTTGCCAGTGCTGTACCGCATGATGACCCAACGGTACCAGTACCACTTGCAGAGATTGTGCCAAAGTAATGAGAGAGGACGCGTACTCAAGAGAGGGAACTGATTGAGGAACACCTTGTATCTATTTAATTGAAAATAACGACGTAGTGGTCGAGATAATGCTATCATAACAAAAGGAGAGCTGGGATAGCTCAATGACGTTAATGAACGAATGTGCACCAGGTTAGTGAAGCCTAGAGGTGTGAAATGCAAAAGATTGCAGAAAAACGGTTTAGTACAATAATACAATAATTAGGTTTTTGGTCCTACCTAAAGGGACGATATTCCTTTTTTAGTGTTTTAGATAATTTCACTATGCAAATCCGTCTTAAAGTTGTAGAAGGCCCACTTCGTTTACGCTTCTTATAGCGGAAAGCAAACAACAGCGTCCATATGTAATGCATGTTACATCTTTCTTCACAAGCTGTTTCAGCGTCCGCTGAAACTCCATGGCTACTTACGAAGCAGTTAAGGCGTAAAGATCGAAGCAATTGCGTAACCAAACGCTTAGACGTCGCCAGGGCGTTCGATTGCCGACGTGACATCACGAATCACGCACAGAGCATACCGCTAGGTATTTTATCCGCCCAAAGGGGTATCTAACTTTATAATTCGTATTTGGTTGTGCTCATCCATCAGATCTAGTGCATTAATATTGCGTACATTCAGAAATATTGTTGAGCAACACGCTGTTCCCTAGAATTGAAACTATTCAGGTCTTCTTTAAAAGTGTAAAGTTTTCGCCCAATTTCCAAGCACCGAAATCGTTGACGAGTGCCGAGAATTTATGAGTCGCTTTGCCTCTTCGAAAGAAGGCATCCGTGAGCTTACATTGTTCTCGTTGCATGCGGTAATGTAGAGCTGCGTGCTTGGGACGAGACTAGTCACGTGCCTCACTTCACAATTTGGTTGAAGGCTAATGGTGGAAGTCTGGACACTACATCTGAGTGTCCTTTTTAATCATGATTGAGCATTTTTATCCTTTACGATCTCAGAGCCCAGACGCATCGTATATTACCAATTAATTTATTTAGATATCTCCATCTGAAACGAACGATGCATTAATATTCTCACGAGAGGCTCCATATTTGATAAAACCACTTCTGTGATATCTCTAGCTTCTATTTTTGTTAAGAAGTCTGTAATTTTGGGCTCTTTCATGTCCAGTTGCTCTGACACCTCATCGGAGCACACATAAATAGTTGAGCTGTTAATTATCTGTGGGGATAAAAACGTTTTGCCAGCAACGGCTTTGTACGCAACACCCAACGATCACTTTTGTATCGAGTCCCCATTCTTCTTCACTGGAACTATAATAGTTTATCTTGGTAGGACTTGGCTACCCACTTGTAGTCCTATGATACCCAGTGTGTCTTGCCTGGAGCATGGTATTAGCTTGTGGACGAATGTTACCTGTAGCTGGTATTATCGGTAAAACTGTACTACCTACAGTATATGGCGGACCAATCATAAGCGCCAGTGAAAGCTTGTCGCCTGATAAGGTTGGTGCAACGGGACCCGCCTGTAGAACTTTGGTGCCTACGGTGTCTTGAAGGCTTTTGTTGCCATTCGTGGATTTTGTAACTCGCATTTAATTGCGCCACCACCGTCGAATTGTGTTATCGAGAACGCTCATGTAAGTGGCTATGGCAGCCGGTGCTGCGGGCAGAATTTGGTTGTCTGCTAAGATAATTTTATAAATGTCGTAGCGTTCATTCTCAGGGAATATGAGAACCTCTGGTGCCGTTGATACTCATCTCGGGCATGTAGCTGTCCAGGCTTCCTTTACAATGATTTGTACGCACAACAGAGATGCAAACATGACACACCAAAGCCTTGTTAATAACGATTAAGCGACTGGTCCTTATAACCTTGTCTATAACTGATTTTAGGCTTACGCTTCTCTCTTCACGGCCTGACCTGGATCGAGTCTTACTTATTCATGTTCAAAACAAGAAATGACTATGTGCTATCGAAAGATTCAACTACTATAGCCAGTTCTATATCAACATTAAAAGCGTGTAGAACCGTTTCGTGAGCGAGTCGAGCTACATCTTACGTTTTTTATTACTCGCTCATAAAGCATCGTATTTATATCAAAGCTAAGCGATTGCCAGCGTACAAAATTTGCGGTATTTAGACTTATTATGGGGCTTTCTTTCCCGCTTGTACATGCTTACGGCAAGCAGCTTACCGCTGCTAGTTAATTCTTCGAGATCTATATAGTCATCAGAGGCTAAGCTCCTAGCGTATCACGCATCATGAGAGCTTTACTCCTTCCAAGTAGAGCCACTAGACCCTACTGATGACTCGCGTATTCCTCGTTATGAGATCGCAACTTCTATTTGTGGACTTCCAGATTCCTTGGGTGAGACAAAAGTCCACTTCGTTGACCTCCGTCGAGACAGACACGGATCAAGTGTCTCTCTCACCGCAGCCAAAGCATCAAGCGGTGCTTTGCTCGGCAGCACTTTAGTCTTTCGGGACTGTACTTGAGCTAACGGGCCTCTACTCTAGGTCTTATATGAAAACGAAATGCCTATTTACAGCCACAGCCTGGACCGAGCCTTTCTGCAGCTGTACGCCTCATGAAGAGTAATTTGGAATACCCTTTTCAATGTTCTCTCGAGTTAGATGCGAGTTGGGCATACTGAAAGTCGTCGACGAACACAACCACATTTACAAAGTGTGGGAGGGGCACTCTTCAGAAATCTATCTGCAGGTAAGCGCTAGCACAACTTAAAGTCCGTAAATAATGTCGCTTTTAACTGGTGTCTTCATATACTCCCAGGACACAAAAAATATTGGATGTTGAGAGGGCAGCTTTTGGTCCGGCCTCCCGTGTATGAGACAGCGAATGATACGCGCACTTGACGATCCGTAATCAGCGCTTCCTTAATGAAGCGCTCCTTTTCTATAAATGAGAAAGCACTAACCTCCCGGCCTGATAGTCATGTTCGTCGCAGCCGCCAAAGCTGTTGAGTCTATGCTTTCTGAGCCCTCGTGCATAGACTTTGCCCATAGAGCTTGAGCATTCTACCTCGTTCCAGTTGCCCGGCAGCAGAAAGAGCTGCAAATCAAGCCGCCTTCATAGGCTTATTGCAGCCAGCAAGTCATCCAAGCAGTGTAAGCCGCGCGTCCGACCAATGCGGAAAGATCTGTCAATTCATTAGGAACTTTTTAAAGGTCCAATAATTCAGTCTACCGCGTAGACGTAACATGTAGTATCAGGTGTAATGGGGTCACACAGCATTTTGCTTCGAAATTGTGTGCAGAGAGTCATACGATCCTTTGATCACCGAACATTTACCATTTCTGGTCTGAAGTGCAATAGATTGCATTTTGAATTGATCCAATAAGATTTTTCTTTCAGTCCAACACCAAATTTCATCATATGCACTAAATCCTCTACACCTATAGTATACAGAGCACTTTGAATACAATAATAAACTATACTAAACTAAAATATAGTATACTATGCAAATGCCTGGAATTCTCGATTGTAATGGAACTCGCCTCGAACATTCTCGATTCTGATTGGCTCTTTCCCAATCTTGCCTTTCAAAATTGAATTTGACGACCAACACTCAGTGCAAGTCATAATGATACAAGCAGTCTTCCGCGTTGCAGGAGGCCGCGTGCCCCTCCGCACTTCCCCTGTGCTTGGGCTCACACGTCGCACGTTTGCGTCGATGGGTCAGCCACAGACGTGGATCAACCCACAGAATGTACCACAAGGAGAAAGCCTCAAGAAATACGGACGGGACCTCACTGAAATCGCCAAGGCCGGTGACCTGGACCCGGTCATTGGGCGCGAAGATGCAATTCGTCGCGCGACGCAAATTCTATCTCGTCGGACGAAAAACAATCCCATTTTGATTGGTGAGCCTGGCGTCGGCAAAACCGCCGTGGCAGAAGGTCTTGCCCAGCGGATTGCCGTGGGCGAAGTGCCAGAGAGTCTCAAAGACAAGAAAGTGGTGGCACTCGACTTGGCGGCACTGGTTGCCGGTGCCAAGTTTCGAGGCGAGTTTGAAGAACGGTTGAAAGCCGTGTTGCACGATGTGGACGAGAGTGATGGTAACGTGATTTTGTTCATCGATGAACTCCACACGTTGGTGGGTGCTGGGGGGAACGAAGGATCCACGGATGCTGCCAATATGCTGAAACCGGCCCTGGCACGAGGCGCGTTGCATTGTATGGGGGCAACCACGTTGGATGAGTATCGAAAGTATATTGAAAAGGACGCGGCGTTAGCGAGACGATTTCAGCCTGTGTTGATCTCGGAACCCAGTGTGGAAGACACTGTGACGATCTTGCGTGGATTGAAAGAAAAGTATGAAGTGCATCATGGCGTCCGGATTGCTGACAGTGCACTTGTGGCCGCAGCGACGCTTGCCAACCGGTTTTTGACGGAGAGAAAGATGCCGGATAAAGCCATTGATTTAATGGATGAAGCTGCGTCGAGGTTGCGGTTGCAACAAGAGAGCAAACCAGAGCCAATTGAAAAACTGGACCGGGAAATTATCTTGCGTCGAATTGAGATTGAAGCATTGAAGAAGGAGACGGACGCAGCGTCAAAGAAGCGCATGGCTGCGTTGGAGGAGGAAGTTGACAAAGCATCAAGGGAGTTAAGCGAGTTGACAAAAGAGTGGAATGCGGAAAAGCTGAAGCTGGAGGAGATGCAGCAAGCAAAGCGCAAGCTGGAAGAAGCACGTCGGGAGTTGATGGCCGCACATAATGCTGGGAACTATGCACGTGCGGGTGAGTTGATGCATTCGGTCATTCCAAAGCTGGAAGAGGAAGTAGCTCATGAAGAACAAGAAGAAGAGGAGAGCAAGAAGGCTGGAAGAGCCAGTCGGACATCACTTGGAGATGCCGTCACAGCCGACCACGTGGCTGAGGTTGTGGCGCAGACGACAGGGATCCCAGCGTCGACACTTATGGAAGGTGAAAAACAGCGACTTCTGAAAATGGAAGACCATTTGAATCAGCACGTAATTGGCCAGGATGAAGCAGTGACAGCGGTGAGCAATTGTGTTCGTCTTGCGCGTGCTGGGTTGCATACGCACAATCGTCCATTAGGGGTATTTATGTTCTTGGGCCCCACGGGTGTTGGCAAGACGGAACTCACCAAATCATTGTCGGAATTTCTCTTTCAGACACCGCAAGCGTTGACTCGTATCGACATGTCCGAGTATATGGAAAAGTTTAACGTGAGTCGACTAGTAGGTGCTGCTCCGGGGTACATTGGCTTTGAAGAAGGAGGCCAGTTGACCGAGGCAGTGCGTCGTCGACCGTATCAAGTGGTGTTGTTTGATGAGTTTGAGAAAGCACATCACGATGTGAGCAACATCTTGCTGCAAGTTCTTGACGAAGGTCGTCTGACGGACTCTCAAGGCCGTTTAGTTGACTTTCGCAACACGGTGATTATTCTCACCAGCAATCTTGGCTCGGAAATTCTAGCGGGACTGCCTGAAGGTGCACCAAGTGCCATGGCTGAAGCCGACGTCATGAATGTTGTGCGTTCTCACTACGCACCCGAATTTCTCAATCGTATTGACGAGCTTGTGCTGTTTAACCGGCTCAAACGCGAAGACATTCGGGCCATTGCCGATTTACAGCTGCGTCAGGTCGATCAATTGCTGGAGGAGAAGGAGTTGACGATGAAGATTGATCCCGATGCAAAGAATTGGCTGGCAGACGCGGGTTACAGCCCTCAATACGGTGCACGTCCGTTAAAGCGTTTAATTCAGCAATACCTTTTGAATCCAATGGCGGTGAAGTTGCTGGAAGGGGCTGCAGCACCAGGCCATACACTGCATGTTATGACCAATCCAAAGTACGACGAAGAAGTTGTAAACGATCCCAAGACTGCCGAGCCGCTGCTTATTTCTGTCGAGTAGGCGATCGAAGTGTTTGTGAATCCATTGTTGTACCTTGATGAGCAGAAAGTGTTGCTAATTATTAAAGCAATAAAACAATTTTGGGGTTTGCGTTATGATATTTAGATGTTGACGAGGCACGTATACTACTATTTTACAGAAAACATTCCGGTGTTCAAAGTACGTAGACTGCTCTTTTCCAGATACTTTCCCGAAATTACCATTGCAAGAAAAAGTAGTAAATTAAATTTCAATTAGTTTATCAATGCGCATTCTTTTGTTGTAAAGAGACCAAAATGTCCTAATTCTACCACTACCATTAGCTTAGCGTGCGAAGCAAATATAATGCAAACTAAGCAGATTAACTTCAAATAAGTCCAAGTTAGAGCAGTTCGCTCCTTAAAAAATGCTCACTTTCCACGACCACCACTAGTAAACGGCATGGCACTTTTCGTGCCGCCATGTATCCTGTCAATGCGTATGATCACACGTCTTGCACTTCTTGTTCCACACTTGCGTCGTGTGAGCCTGAAACGACGGGCAATTGCACATTCGACAAGGCCCCATTAACAACGAACGTTGGTGTTTCTCCTCGTTATGACTCTCCACTCCTCGCATGGCATTGGCAATTGCGTCGTACAGTGGACGCGCTGCGGCCGGTTGCGCCACGTACCCACTCAACAATTCGCTTGGCTGCAAGTCACGGCCATAGAATTTTCGATTCAAGTCTGCACGGGCAGCAAGCACGGCGCCTTGCAATGAAATGCCAGCAAACAGGCCCTTGCTCTGGGAATAGCTGTAATTCGCATTCAAACCACTGGCACTGGCAGCCGCTGCGGCTTGGGCTGCACGTCCATACGGGCCCACGGCAATGTCGAGTCCGGCCCCAAGATTCACTTGGGGCTTGTGAAACACCTTGACCGCGCCTTCCGACCCCAGCACAATCATGACTTCGACAAGTTCACCCCCGAGTTCAAAGCCACCACTGAGGCCAAACGTGCCAATTGCGGACGGGGCAGACCACGACCCATCCGGCAACTTGGCGACCACAAGTCCCGTGCCAATCTTGCCCGAGACGAGAAAGCCCGCTTTCAAAACCGTCATGACAGCCAACCCATGGGCTTTTTGAAGAAACGACACTGGCACAGCGCGGTCGGCCGAAGAGCCCCAATCGTTGCGAAAAAAGTTGCCAATAATGTCGGCGGCATTGCAACATTCTTTGTTCAAAGAGCTTGAAAAGGGAATGTGCAAGCGACTTCGTGCTTCGTGGACAGTGGCAACGTGCGACTGCGAGTACGTCGCGACCAATCCTTTCTGAAGCGAATGCAGTTGCGGTGCACATTGGATACACACGCGCTGAGGAATCGATGGATCGTATTTTTTCGCATTCTGAATGACCAAATTCGGGGGCACTAAGAGGCGGACAGGCGAGCACGAGCTACAGACAAAAAGACCGCATTTGCGACTAGACATTATAAGAAGGGGTACAAAGAACACA
This sequence comes from Plasmopara muralis, assembly GCA_003676415.1. NCBI lineage: Eukaryota > Oomycota > Peronosporomycetes > Peronosporales > Peronosporaceae > Plasmopara > Plasmopara muralis. The sequence continues at coordinate 56,641 of RCHQ01000166.1, read as the reverse complement.
AAAAGTGTTAGCTACCAACACGAGCACATTAGCATCATAGACATAGTGTACCATTGGTGCCGCCTTTTTGTCACATCAAAGTGCACGTTGCACACGTCGCAGTTTGGATGGTCCGCATAGCGATTGTTTAAGAGCCCCTTGCTTTGGGACCCCGTACTCGCGCGACGCATCGAGTCAGTGCGTCCCGAGTCCGTGAGGCTCGTGTCTCGAGACACGAGCGCCACCTGGCTGTCCGGACTCCGACTGACCCCAATCCCTGCGCGCTGCTGGGCATTGTACTCGACAAGTTCCTTCCGTCGATCATCATCGGGAACAAGGCGTGCCAGCGTGGCGACAAAACGACTCGTGCCCTCGGCGCCTAAGTCAGCGACAAGCGACGCATAAAACGACTGGACGTCCATCTCTTTCAACCCATACTTTCGGCAATTCTGTTTAAACCCTTTGACGCCTTTTTCATTCTGTCCGCCTTGTGCGTCGCGAATGGCACTGAGGCATTGTTCATAGTATTGCTGGGCCTCGACGCCTGTCGCTGCCGGTGGGACGGGATCCGACGTCACGGCAATGGGAGCAAACGACGCACTGGTACCGTTGCCACTGGCGCGAAAGGCGCTCGGCATTGATTGGCGTGTATAGGACGGAGCAGGAGGCCGGGACATTGACCCATTGAACGTGGGTTTCAGTGGCCCGTGCTGGTACATGGTGCCATCAGGAACCGAGGTTTCGGTACGAAAAGCGGACGCAGTAGCAGCCCCTTGGTACGCGGCCACAGGGACAGCAGATGGAACATTTGAAGCATTGGACAGATACGAAGAAGACAGTGACCCACTGTCCTCAGCGAGCCGTGAGCCGCAATTGGAGCAGAACTTGCCGCTCACGTTTTGAGAGCCGCAATTAGCGCAGAATTTGCCCATTGAATGTATTTGAGCGAGTGGACTTGAAAATGGGTAAAATATTTCAACCGTGGTAGCTGGATTTTTACTCGATACGTACCCTGTATCAGCAACACCTCCTTTACGTAATACAGCTCCAAATAGCTAAAGTTCAGATTTAGGAAGGACTTAGGAACAAACAGCTTGTGAGTTTTCGTCTGGCAAAAAGAGAGCGTTCATAAATTTTCTTAACTATTCACGCATGGCGTCGATCTGTGTTACCAAAGGCTACTTGTTGATCTAATATTCACGTGTGGTCGATCATGTACGTACTGAAATGCTACCAAATGCTCTAATTTGTTTCTAGTTATTAGATTTTAGACCCAATAACCTTCATTCGAGACATGCTCTCTATAAAAGAGACGATTCCCACACTTAATAACCCACTCACCATCATAAAGATAAGCTGCATGGCTAAGGACTCTAGCATATCCTGAAGTAGAGAACTAGTCGACACGGAAACCACTGCAAAGACACATGTTAGAACTGTATGACAGACTGGAGAAGCGTTTTTCATTTACAAAACGTTTATGGTTGGAAAAAAAGCTTTTACTGATCGCTGCCATCGCCCACGGGTACATAAACCCTTTCTTGGAATCTAGCAGCAACATACTAATCATACATTTCTCGAGCCCGGTCATCTTCATTCTTTTCATTTACAAGCTATACACTCGTAGACCTCCATCTACTGAAATATACCCACCGTCTCAGCTTCTCCCCTTCTTATATGCAATTGATAACCTTGTTCTCTCCGAAAAGGTATTGCTCATCAAACTATCGCGGAGCAATTCGTAGTTTTGCAGAGCCACTCAAGTCCAGCATCAACTTATTCACAATTACTATCGACCTTCACTCTTTTCATAAGAAATCTCGAAAGCTTTACTTGACCAACTTTTTATTTCTTACTTTCATTTTTTTTATGCCAGCCCATTAGGCAGCATATCGCCGGCTTTCGATTACCACTAATCTAAAACCCTTCTTTCAGCTTAAGCCAAAAATCACCATCGTTCGGCTCGACAGGAGACCCCAAAGCTTTTAAACATGAACTAAACATTGCGATTTGCGAGTCGTGGACTCACCTTTGCAATCATTGGGTCTTTTTAAACTCGTCAACTCTCTTCTGTATACAGTCTACAGCTCGGCTTGACTCCTTAGCCACTGTACGCTATGTGTGACGCTAGTCAACTGATTATTCCCGCTTGCGAAATTTTTTATAACGTCGTAAGAAGCGCAAATGAAAGGATCGTTTTTAGGACCACTGATCAGCAGATAGTACTGTGCTAGGCTATGTGTAACCCTGCCACTGTTTGCAGCCATAGACCATAACTCGTAGTTCTGGTCGCGTTTGTTAACAAAGATTTAGACAAATACACCGAAGTACACTATTTCAGAGGCGCAAATTTGTCTATCTACATTTAATGTGCGCTTAGAATGGCCAGCTAATTCTGGAGATCACTGTTAAGGAGATTACGGACCGAAGACTTAGACGCGCGTCGGTCAATCTGACTGTAAAGCCTATGGGCCACATTGCCAAAACAAATCATCTTTTTACTAAGGGTCTAGTGTCGCCTCAAAAACTCCATCTGCCGTCAGGGCCAACGCAGACAAAAATCTCGAGTGCGTACATACGGTTGCACCGGATCTGTTGCTCCTAGGCGCAAGACTAGGCGGAAGACGCGACCTCCGAAGATCCTTGAATGTCAAGGTTCAGTGGTATATCTATGTGGAGTGCGTAGTAAAGAATATGCGCTAATTCAAGCCTTTGAAACCTCTTGTGAAGTGGCCTAAATTTCCTACTTTCCGAGCTCGTGAAAGTCATTGAATCGGCTTTGGCACGACTTCTCGGTGAATGCTGCAATCTGGAATATGTAATCTACGGTCTTTTGGCTACGCGGTCAGGTTTGGTTTAGATGAGTTCATACCAGCACTCAGAGCTTCGATTTCACTACCGTCTGGCTTGCCGTTATGTCAAAGTCGAGATTGTTAAAATATGAGATGTCTCTGATCCATCAAGATAGTAGATTATACCTACAATCTCGCAAGTACAGTACTTTGTCGAAGCTGGTTCGATTACAGGGTGTAATACCTTGAAAGCTTACACAATCTTATGATAGGCTCTCCAATTTAGCCTTCAAGGTACCTTACTGGGGACCACCCTAGAGTATCCTCAAACCAGGTGTTAGTCCACTTTGTCTTCGGACCTATTCCGACATCAAGCAAAAGCTTTAAGAGGAAGTTGATGGAATGCATAGCCTTCGCATGGGCTATGGGTAATGTCAGCCACGGCATGCACACTCGTACATGCTTTGCCAAGAAAGTAAGTTGCCAGTCAGCAGGACTCGCATGGAACTCGGAGTGATAAGAATTGTAAACCTATCGAAACGGCCTACTTACATATTGGATTGCGTCGTAGCATGATCGGAAGATGCCTCCGCAAAACCGTAGCAATTTCGATGTAACGGCATTTCTTTCTTCTGATTGAACCAAAATTATAATTTCCGATGGTCGTATCTAGCAATACTTTACTACCTTTGATAAATAAGTATTTTTCCGTGCTTATTGAACACATTATTATTTATCTTGAGCGGATGCAATGATATCTCTTGCCTTGCTGATAATGTACTGCCGACTTTGTCCGAAGTCCGATAAGTCTTCCCGTAAACAAGCTAGTCTCAACCTAGAGACCTAGGATGAAAAGAGTTTCCGAGCCTCTCGCGGAAAGCATGCAAAATGAGTAGGCGGTACACAGACAACACTATATCCGTATTTCTATCGTCCTTCAACAAGTCAAACCTAAAGGAAAGACTCATAAACTTCCAAAAGACCACCTGGATTTGAGGGATCTGTACAGAAGCCGGCGTGCGAGATGTGGACCATTTTGTCACAGGTCCTTAATTACTTGACCACATGTGGAGCTTCTAATATGTTGCAGGGACTAAAAACGGCCTTGTCTTTTCTTTAATGACCGATAATTGAAGCATCGTGTTCCTGCAAACGTATTTCGTCATCACTTACCGCGACGACTCTGTCGGAACAACCCAATTGTGGAGCAGACCGTCTGCCCACTCAACGGATGCACTATATTCGCCATCAAGAAGTTTAACACTCGACTTTGGTGCAATTAACAATTGCGTTGATAGCAATAGGCTGGCTTTCGCTTCATTTTTGCTGACAAACATGTTTGTCTTTAGAGCTGTAATCCCTGCTTATGCGGTCCAATGTATCGTATGGTCTGCGCAAATAGAATTGACAAGTCTATCAAGCTTAACATATTTGTGTTTAGCACCGGAGTTACATTCCTAAGAGAATGAAAACAATCTTGTATCTTCCCAGACAAGTGAGACAAATCTACTGCCGTTCTCAGTGATGCAGTCTACAGTGAATATAAGCTCAAAAGATGCGCGCACAGCTTTACTGGTGCGCACTTCTTGGCAAATGCTTCTTGCCTTAAAGGAAATGTATCGTTCGCCAGATTGAACCGAAAGAGATAACTTGCTCACGGCCGTCATTATCGAGATGCTATAATGCGCAGCTAATGGTATAGTCGAAAGTACTATAAGAGAGATAAAACGGCTTTGTCTTATTTATCAACGCCAAGACTGGAGCTTGCTGAAGGCGTGACTTATTGGTAAGGCATACTGGTGCTTGCTCGGTCAGACCACTTGATAACGGATCACACAGAGGCTTTTCGAAACCCGTGTACTTCACACAGTACTTGAGCAAATAGTTGGCTGAGCCGAATCACTTCATCAAGTCGTCTTGGGAGCGTGGCACAAACCAAGCTGAGGAGGCATTCGTTGTCTCAGGCTCATTTCAATCGTGTGGTCTCTCACAACGCCAACAAGTTTTTTTAATCTTCTTCACTCCAATAACGAATTTGTGGATGTCGGCTTGAATTTGTTTGGATTTCATGACCTAGTAAACTGTCTTGGGTGACCTTATTGAGTTTTTAATGCCGAATGACCTGCGTCGGAGGAGCTATGATCAAATTTAATGTCCTTTTACGCCCGCTAATGCCGGAGATAATCTCGCAGATTGGGTGACCGAGCGGTAAGACGTAGTCGGTGCACTAAGTAATTTCTATAGAACTCACATGACATAACACTTGGTGTACTAATTGTCGTGAAGAGTTTATTCGACTCATTGATGATACCCGGCTACCAAATTAAGTGCACCGTACACTGTACACTCTGATGCGCTGTCAAGCAACACGGCGTTCCTTGGAATGGATTTGTGCAGATACCACTCGACTATTTAGTCTTTTTTATGTCGCCACTTTTTGCATGGTTTTGAAACAGACAGTCGATGACAAATTGCAAAATTTGACTATCGCACCATATTATGTCTTATCGACGAAGAAGGCAGCTAAGGACTTTATATGGTCTCTTGGCAGTGGATAATCTCCTGTGGCAAACTCTTTTGTGCATGGTACGAGGTCAATTTCGTGTCTCACTCCTTGATCTGGTGAAAGGCTCGATAGTGTGTTTCTGGGCACCAAATTAGAGACTTTATGAAAAATCTGAAGTCAGAGTGACAAAGATATTTGAGATCTTTAAGGATCTTTGAGTCAAGGCGCAGCGTACGCTGCCCATGAGACCTAGCAAAGATATTTCATCTACAGCAGAAGACAATTACATTTACCCAGAATCAGTAGCTTAAATTTTTTTTATGATCTAGTGGCTCTGACACCTTTGGCAAAGCTTTTAGTTAAAGCGCACTTGTCGTTACGCAACGATCAATTGAACAATTGTGGACACGATCATTCATCAGCCCTAGAATTTCTTTTGGCACTCAGGGGTCGGTCACGTGCTGCATCTTCATTCTGTTCTAGCGAAGCTATGTCATTAGCTCTTTTATTTCCGCCTGCGGTCCTATATTGCCCATTGTGTATTGCAGATCTATTATAGCGCTTCTATCCGCTTGTAAATCTTTGTTATTACTCCCTTGATGCTACATTATGCGCTGTGTTTTTCGGTTCCGCGTTCTTCGCTTGCGAGGTTACACAATATTTGGCTCTATTTTATCCACATTTAAATAGCTATTTGTATCCTCCGGCAGCCGATCCTTTTAGTAGACACCAGCTTTCCACTTGAAATGTATTTGAGAATGTCATATCAGGCCCTTCCATATACATCTCGGAACTCCCAAACTTTCTTACAAAGGAGCCCTGAGCACAACAGGGGCGGGAACAGAACTGTCCAACCCTCTGCTGAGTGATTTAGAGCGGCAAGCACCTGTAGCCTTTCCCCGCCAATCGAATGAGATCTTGTGCTTTTTTAGCCGCGGCATGCCTATGATGAGGTCATGCTAGTCTAAGTCAACTACAATAAAATGGCTTTGTGCTGTCCAAACCTCAAACTCGGCACCCACGTCGATTTTAGTCTCGTTGCTCTACTTTAAGCATCACTTTACCTAATTCAGGCTGACTGTAATCGATTCACCGGCATGCCTACTTTTGCGACGCATCAATGTCGACATTGACTCAAAATAGATATCTGTACAATTGAGTGCACACACCGCTGCTGGGTCCCCCTCCAGAGGCTGTTGATCTTTTAGAAACTAAGTTCGCATGGTGTGTGTTAGATACATACTTATCCCAATGGTTAGGTATCACCCATCAGGACGCCTAACTCCTTCTAAGAACTACAATTTTACTGACTCCGAGGGTACAGCTTCTGCCAGCAACCCTCAAAACCGCAAGACGAGACGAAAATACTCTTCTATGACCCTTTGGCACAGACACGAATTTTGTGTATAGCTTTACAGCAGTCAAAGCGGCGAATATTGCTTTGCTTGGCAACACGAAATTACATTGATACTAGACCGGTGTCAGTCGGTTCAAGATTTTGTTATACTGGAACGGGGTATTACCCACCTAAGGTATTTCAAAGAAGCAAATTTGTCTGTACTTCTTTTGAAGGGCGCCTCTTCCCTTACTACGCCTGCATTTTAACAAGTTGACTGCAATGTCGGTCGATCTTTGAGATGTTCATGAACACAATTTTTCGGTCTTGCGTAAAGAGTGGCGCTCGAATTATGAGGGCCGCCTGCAAGAAAGAAAGCGCGCGCGCTGATGGTGCTCTCACTTTTCCCTTCAGGTGCTTTCAGGACACAAAGCGCTTTAGTAAAGTTGCATCACGAGTGAGGGCACAGCTTCTGGCCTGAGTGTGCAAATGCTACGCGCACCTTAACATCTGTGATCGAGGCTGCATTGATGGCCATTTATACCTCCTTTATCCAACAGAAAAGGCTTTGCTTTTCTAACCCTTTTAAGATAAAAATGCTAAGCTTCATTAGCATACACCCACATTAGGCTTTGCAGCTAGGGTACTCAAGCGTATTCTGCCTGAGCCCCGACTATAGGCTTTGTTTGCAGAGCTCGAACGTTATGATTGTGCCAGCTGCGGAAGGGTGCAAATGCGGCTGCTATATTAGATCCATCGAAGCCAGTAATTCCATTTGAGCAGTACGAATGCTCCTCTGATATGTATATAAAAGTGGTTTTATCCATCGTGAAATTTCGTGAAAATTCAGATACTTGATCTACCCTAAGATTGACCAAGTGCTCTACCATGTATTAATGAATACATCAATTTGTGCATAGGTTGTGTACAGAAATATATACAGCCTTTCGGTCAACAGCCCGGTCCAAAGAGTGTTGATGTGACAGGGTCACACAGCACCTTGCACAGAGGAGGTGCGCAGGAAGATTTAAATTCTACCTGTTAGCGACAGCTTACTGTTCTCGGTCTTAAGGGAAGGAGACCGCTGTGAAGAGATCACACAGCATATTGCCTAAGGGAAGCGCGCTGAAGGATTTAACTTTTTTTCGGTAAAGGACCTTCCACTATCCTTTTTTCATGGATCGATGTGATGGGGTCTGCAGGTAAAAATGAAATCTTCTGGTATACTATTTTTATATCTTAAGGTTATCGACGTGTGCAATAATAACAATTTGATTTTTTCATATAACTAAAAAAGTACCACTGTAAAATTCATAGGATCTACACATATCTTTCATCATTAAAGTCGGGGTCGCTCTGCCCATCCTTCTTACTAGGCCTACTTGTAATGCGACATTTTGTTGTATTAAACATTGCAACTAATGGACGAAACGGCTTTACCCGAGCGAAACACATATTTGTAAATTCGCGGCCATGTTAGGACTACATGTTTAAAAAAAGCATAAAGACCATTTAATTCCACGCGTTGGACCAACAACCTGGTAGCACTAGAACACCCGTAAGGAAAGCTTAATGTGTTTAAATTCACAAAATCAAATGTGCGTTCTAGTAAAACGCTCAGTGTGACTACCTGCTTTTCAAACGCAACGGAACAATAATGATACAATATGAAGGGCCTTTATAAAAGCAAAAAAAGGTAATCACAGCACTAAGCACGCCCATAAGCATGCGGCGGAGCAGCATGAGCGGGTGTTTCGTACATTTGGTAGCTAACCTGTCCATTGTTGCCCCGCTGCCCTCCTGCGTTTGATTTAGACCGCACACGACTGAGGTTTCGCTGGCGAGCAGTACCGGGAGTTCGCGTATTACGACTTGCGCGTTCAGCACGCATGCGAGCAATGCGATCGCGGTCGCGCTTGGCTTCCGACTTGGAACAAATGATTCCGTTTTTCTTGGTGCCAGCGCTTAGAAGAAGCAATAATGAAATGACACTAAAGCCTGCAATCGCGTACAGATAGAAGTCCTCGTTTTCCATTGTCGAGTCCTCCGCGTGCATGTAGACGTAACCCACATTCGCCACGAAAAAGATGGTGAAGAGGGAGCTCGTAGAAGAAGCGCGACCACGACTTGTGAACATACCAGCACAGGCAGACCATGGAGCAGAGCTTGTGCCGAGGCCCATGAAGAAGTACATAAGCATAACGACAAGGCTGACGTAAAGGCCGGAACCATGCGATTCGCCAAGAAGCTCGGACTTTTCATTAAAACCCAAAATTCCCGCACAAAGAGCCACGGGTATCAACGTGCCGAAAAGAATGGACTTGTGGTCGAGTTTGTCGATGAAAAAGACGGCAATAACTGCACCCGCAAGTTGTAGTGATAAGGCATTTACAAAGAGTTGGTCCTGATCCGTATACATGCTTGCACCCTTGTAGCTGATGAAAGCGTTAAGGAATCCCGTAGTAAGCGAAGACACGAGCATTATAAACAGGCAAATGAGGAACTTGACGGCACCGGCACCTGCTTCGTCTGCAGTCTCTTCTTCTCGCATAATCTTAAGTTCTTCCTGCACGTCAGGCTTACGACGGAGAACGACGAGACAGGCTTCACAAGCCTCCCAGCCCTTGCGGTCTAGTACCCAATACGGGCTCTCTGGAAACACATTTACTACGGGAGTGACGAGAGCGATAAAGATACAAGCAGCAAAGGTTTGCCAGATCCATCCCAATTGATTCACTGTCGCAAAAATTCCGCCAAGCAAACTACCAGTAATAAAACCAATGCCCAACAACAGCATTGATTTGCCACGCATATCTTTGGTCGAGATTTCAAATATGTAGATTGCCAGCGACGGCAGCAGAACACCACAAGACACTCCAAGAAGTCCAATGCCGGGCATGAGCAGCATTGATCGGAGGGCGTCATTGGCACTAACAGCCACCATACCAAGTGTACTAAATAGACCACCAGCCACAATTGTCAGACGACGTCCCAAAAAGAAGTTGAGAAAACCAGAAATGATCGTGCCTACGACACATGCTGCGTAAAGGATGTACGTGGTAGTGCCATCGCCGACGTTGCCTCTTAGGACACCATCGTACGTAACCGCGTAGCTTGCGAAGCTTGCAGATTGCTCGAGAGTCGAGAGTAGGTTAAATAGCCAGCCAACGCCGATGCCACCCAGAACGCCCATGAAGGCTGCAAGGGAGAATGCGTACTGCGATGAAGCAGACATGACTTTAGAGAATCCTTCATTGTACATCATACGCGTCTGGATAATGTTTAAGAACGGAATACACGACATCACGACAAGCGGGATGATCATTCCTGTGCAGAATATAAAGTCAAAGAGGAACTGCAGCTGCTGAAAGATTGCTACACCAGCGATCGATGAGTGTGGGAAACTCCACATGCGAAAGCATTCATTGATGCCATATAGGGCCGCCACATACGCAAAGAAGAGTGACAAGGCATACTTAAAGGACCATTTCATGGCAAAGAAGGTAGCCAAGAAGTACATTGTAACGAGAATAGTCATCGTTCCCAGATAAAGCATTGCGCGCTTGACGGGGCTCATCGAGTGCATCCCCATGCCAATAATGTGGAAGACAAGAAGCAAAAGGACCGTCGCAAGTGCAGAACCAAATGAGTACGCCACATACATGACATCCGACGTCTCGAGCGTTGCCACGTAGAACATGAGCAAGAAGTGGCGGCATTCGCGAACAATGACCGTAAACCGCGAAATCATGTTCGAGTTGTGAAGCTGCTCCAAGTCGCCCTTCCACCAGCCAATCCAGCCTCCCTTGTTGGTCGGGTCATCGTCTTTGTAGTCTTCGGGGGCAAACATCCACATGCACCACTGCTGAATGTCCACCTTCATTTTCCGGAAATCCAGCCCATCACTGTTGAACATAAAGGGACCGATTACCCATAAAATAGAAATGAACCACACGGAAAATGTCTGAACTCCATAACCTTGTGCAGTATCACAATAGTCGGACGCGAACGTGTTATCGTTGGCCGACGCATCGGTCTGACAGATATAAAAGTTACCAAACGCCATGTACACAAGACACAAACCGATAAGTTCCCAAGCCTTCCGATAATGTGAACTGGCATACGCTTTATACAACAACACCAATGTTTCTCGAGAAATCTTGAATCCACGACCTGTAGCTTGGTACTTCGCACCGCCGTGTACAATGTTGCTATCAAAATAGTGCATGGTGGTGCCGACTTGAAAGACAAAGAAAGCAGGACCAAGAGTGATAATCATGTCGATAAATCGCGTCATACCACGCACGAAACCACCTTCACCGAAGTAAACACACATTAGCGGAAGCATGAGGAACGTTCCGGCTTGGATGTAAAATTGCGTGTTGAGCACCGACTTTAGGTCCTTAAATACGCGTTCGTCAAAGTTGTTAGCGACATTACCAGAGATAACAGCCGTTGAGTTCATGTCAAAAACAATTTGCTGCTGCACACCGGCCAATGCAAGGTACACTTTGCAGTACATGTACACGAAGGTTGTTACGATCGTCATCCATGTGGCAAAGTAAAATCCAGTGTGCGAGTAGTACATGGAATTTAGACGAAAGAAGTCCATAAATTGGCCCATGCGGTGCGCCTCCCGAGCTAAAGATGTCTCTCCAGCTCCATTGGCCAGCTTGCCTTCAAACATTGAAATTTGCGAAAGAGCCACATCTCGCCCTTTACCACACTGCATAAATTCGACGTGCGTGACAACACCACCACGAAGAGTCGAGTTAAAACCAGCAAAGACATCCTCTGACAAGTTGATGCCCTTAGAAGCTTTAGAGACACCACCACGAGGAAGGGCAATGATCTTGTCGAATATATCGGGGTGCCCATAGTGCATACGCACGTATAACGGGTCAGCCAGAACACGCTGCGACAGCGTTACGAATACAAGCTCTTGCCACGACTTAAATTTTGACAAAGACGACGCGTTGCCTGTGAAAATGTGCTCGCGCATGCCAATGATAGAAACTGGTTTCTTCGAAGGATGCAAGTCAGCAGTCACCAGAAGCTGCGGCATCTTCAGACATTCCTCAAAGTAGTGCTGTTGGTTCATATCAATTGTCTGGAGATACTCGCCACGCGTAAACGGCAGTGCGTTGTTTTGGTTCTCGGGCTTACCTTCTCCGAGAATTGGATCACCAGGCAATTCATACCGGTACACCTCAGCAATTTCGTTACCTTCGCTTTTAATCAGCACTGTGTCGAATTGCTTGCTTCCGTCCTTTTCGATAGTATCAACGTAGGCAACACGCAAGTTGGGATACGTTTTTAGCAAATAATCGATGTCATCCGCCTGGGCTTTGCCTTCTGCACGATGCTTGCCGTATACCTGACAAGCACATATGTACGAGAATTTAAGCCGCACCATATCTTCAAGTTGAGCCTGCTTTTGCTCCGCAGTCTTGCCGGGACTTGAACCAATCTCGAGCCAATGAAGGATTTTGATCGCATCTTCGTACAACATCATGCCCTGGACGGTACGTGCAAGCGTCTGTCCACGATACGACGCCCAAAGACGAATTTCCAATGGGTAGTTCGCCTGTGCTTCTTCGGCACTGCTCACGTCAATCCGCTCTAAGAAGTTCTCCCACTCTTCTGGGTGTATTGTAAGCAGGTACTTGAGAATAGTAATATTCTTGCCTTTCTCCTCTACCTTTTGAAAGACTGGGTGGTTCGTTAGCGGATCGTTTAGCTCAGACAGGGAGATAAGTACGCTCTCACTGTAAAAGGGTGTCACTACGGAAAACGAGTGCATTTCCTTTACCGATGTCAGCTGAGGAATGTCCATAAGAAGCGACTTCATGAAAAAACCAAGACGACGTTCGGCTTCAGGTACACGCGGCATGGCATCAGCCTTTTCAAGAGACATAAGTAGATACGCGCGAGTAGCAGCTCCCATGGCGGTGTCGTTGTGGAACAGGTTCACTAATCCACGAGCAGCAAACACATAGCCATTTGCGCTTGAGCAGAACTTGGAATTGCTAAACTTTGCAGCGATCTCTGGGCGGTTAGCAAACACGCGAATGGTGTTGAACAAATTCTCCATCTTTGTCACAAAGTTTCGCACAACTCCCATAGTGTGCACACGCGATGTCGTCAAGTGCGAGGACTGGGCATCAGGATCCGGCAAATCCATCACTGCTTCCAAGAATTCCATCGAGACTGTGCGCAGCTGGACGAGGCTCTTGGCGTCAAATGTTTTCATAAAGCTGCCGTTTGCAGCAATTGCCTCCATTTGGCGTAATGCGTCCAAGATGTCGGCATCGTCACTGCCCAACAGTGCCTCCATCACGTACATACTGGCCGTAAAAAAGCTGCGCACAGCAGATAAGCAGTCTTTCTGTACCATGTAAACTTGAAGCTGCGAATCACCCTTGCCTTCTTTAGCAAGTTTGACAGTGAAATCAAGAGCTTCCACAAGCTTACCGGCAGACAAAAATACGGGTTCAAACACGTCACCCGAGCCCTGAATGTCGTATTGCAAGATTGCCGCCTCTTTGTCGTCTACTAAGTCTCCCTCGCGAAATGAGTTTACGATTTCATTCCACACGACAACGAATCGTAACATCATTTGAGACTGGTACGCCGCAGCGGAACCGTCAGCGGCCGCATCATTTGAGCGGGCCAAGTTGGTCACGACCTTTTGGTCAAAAAGCTGAGGTGCTACGCGAAATGCCTTTGTAATTTCCTTGATGCCGCGGATCTCGCCTGTCTTCATCAAGAGACCCTGAATGCCACCTAGCGAGGCTTGAAAGACAGTAAAGTATATCTGCGTATCGTAGTTAAAGATAAAAATCACTGGCAACCACAAAGCCGAGATGACACCAAAGTTGTGGAACGAAACGACGTTGCTTCCGTACTCGAGTTGCATTTCGTAAATGGCAAGCGACGGAAGGACTAGTGGACGTACGAGAATGAAGTAGGAAACGAAGGCTTTCAGCGCCCATAGAATGAGCCAGAATGTGATGTACTTGATTTGGTAGCTAAGCGGAGGCGCCATATTGCGACCAACATAACACGATTCGCCCTCACGAATAAATTTGGCCGCAAACGATCGGGTAACCATCGATGGAGCAAATGCCTGAACCACCATAACAATTGCACCAGGCAGAATGAAAGCAGCGGACGCCGTTGCGGCTTTATCGAGCAGCTCCGTTTTCCTGTCCGTCATTAAGGGCGTGTAGATCATCATGCCGAAGATGCCAGCAAACACACCGTTCCAGAGCATGCGTACTACGAGAGCGCCCCCGTAGTTAAACGATCGTGACGACGTCTTGGACGACTCCCTCGCTGTGAGCAAATGCCATCCATGGCACGCTTCCAGAACAGTCTTACAGAATCCCATCGAAGAGAGGGCAAAGACAATACCGACGTACGTAAGCTTGACACTTTGAGGTCGATATGGCTTTACAACTTCGCCCATGGATGCAAATTGAGGAAACCATTGCTGTCCACCGCTAGGTGAGATGGCCGAAATAAAGCCAATAGCCATGAGAACCATCAGAAACATCATGTTGAACTGAAAAATGCGGTAGTAGTTGAGAACGAGCGTAAATATACTACGATGTTCGTAGTATGTCTTAGTGTGGTTTTTCGTCAGCTCCTCGCCAATTTGCGTTATGTCGATCTTCAAGCAGTACTTTTTCCAAAAGTACTCGTTTATATCGTCGTAATTGCGCACTTGGGTGTGCTCCAAATTTTTGCCCAACCGGTTCTTTCTCTGCATATTCGACGCCTCCTTCCATATAGGACGTACCACATGACGTAAGTACCAGCCTTCACCCACCTTTTGTTCGCCAAGAAAGTCTTGATTAAGCATATTCAGAGACTGGTGAAACAGATAACAAAGGCACTCGGGCATGTGTCTTAAGTTGCCTGCTTCTCCCCATAGCAAAAGAAAGAGCATAATGTCCATGTGCAAAGAGCTTTTGAGATCTCCTTGAGGCTGACCTACGTAGGTGACGCTTGGCACGCCTAGAAACTGACACCACTCGGTGTAGTTACTCATGAGCTTCTTGCGCAGTGTCACGACGTGGTGCCCAGGAGGGTCTTGAGGCTTAGCCCGCGCCTTGGAGTTGGCCAGTAGAAGCAGTACGTGCTCGCGTTGATTATCTACGCTGCCTGACTGAAAGCCAAACTTATTGTACAATACCTCACAGCAAAAATCAATAGACACCTCATCGGCAAAGTCACCCTGGAGTCCGCCGCCGCGCATTTGATTTCCACCCTGTTTAGAGGAAGAAGCGACGTCCATCGAACTCAATCGATCTCCAAACGTGCCACCACCATCGCCATAGTTGCTTCTGTTGTTGGACGTATTGCGCTTGCGATCCGCGTCGAGCTGGAAGTAGTTGGAGCCGGCACGACGTCGGTCCATCTTGCCACCAGGCGTCGTGGCCATCGTTCAACTTGTACCTTAACTAGTAATTAGAGTGCGGACACAAAGAGTGATGGTCGTTGGCTCGATGCGCTCGCGCACTCAAATTGCTCGAGGTCTATTTGATTGTGAGGACGAATGCGGGGAGGGACGCCAAGTAGCCCTTTTTCACTTCTGACTCGAAGAAGCTAAACCAATAAAAATGGACAGCACATTCAGCTCCCCTAACCGTAGAGCCAGCTTATGCCGGAGTAAGATATCGATCTATCACATATTAGTGAAAGGAAAGGTAATAGGTGTGCTTCTCAAATATTAGTGAAGCACAGCTATTATCGTGCCTTTTAAGTCCGCCCCCTCATGCCCTGAACTGGCACGTGCTTAAAAACCGACATACTGCGAATTCTTGCGCCATCACCTTTGACAATGCTTATGATATTTTAAATCATGATTATTTATCGGTCCAATGTCACTGCGGACGATCTAACAATTAAACGTTCGACAATACTTGTCGTTAATTGACTTGAGATGACGTCAGCCGCGACATAATTGCAGGAATAGCGGATAGGTTTATGCTCTAGCGCGATCGAACGGTGCAAATCCCGTGTTGCGAATGGGAGCTGCTACATGTTGGTATTATACATCATGCTCGTGTATTTATAAGATTTGCAGGGTTTTTTCTATGCACTTTCTGACTTTCTTTACCTTGCGATCTTACGACACGCTTTATTAATTTAGGTGTGGTGTCGAAAACAGAACATCAGAGAAGAATAAAACGCTTAACTTTTTCGTACCGGCCCATCTCCAAAGGATTAATTGAATGATAGTGAGGGAGAGGAAATATTGAGATGAATGAAGGAAAGCCCTTAAATAAACAATTGGCTTGTCACTGAAGTAGTTCTCGCGTGCGCACATTGTCATCACGACTCTTTTGTTTGCGACTCTCGTATTCGAGTTTAAAGTAGTTAATTACGAATGAGAGCACACACGTTCTTGCATGTGGGCAGCGGGTGAGATATATACGAATGCACTGGAAGCACACCTTAATTGTAACCTCTAATGGCTTGACGTCGCCGGGTCATTGCCAAAATTTTATTAAGTAAGTCTCGTTAGCCTCTCCCTGATTAGTCCCCTATACTTCTTTCAAGAGTTCCACCTAAACACTCAATCTCTCTTTTATAATAGAACCAAGAGGAATACAGAGGCCTAAAAAAAGGAAAAAGCACTCAGCGCCTCGTTAAGCAACAAGAGCAGCGCGAGTCACAGCCAACGCCTGAAAAAGGATCAATAGCTCAACCACAATCAACACTAGCGCTGCGTCCAGCAGCTGCACGTTCAGGCAACGGTGTTGCACAAACCCAGTGTTTGCCATGCCACTAAATGGTTTTATCATATTGTGTGACATGGTCACTAATTGTATTGAAGCTCAAAGAGACGGCAGTACATAGTATATTTGAGGTGTTAACAGAAAAGGTATAATGATCCCTGCTTGATGTATATCAGTGTTAACAGAAAAGGTCTAATGATCCCTGTTTGATGTATATCAGTGTTAACAGAAAAGGTCTAATGATCCCTGCTTGATGTATATCAACTAGAGTATTATGCTGGGCGATAAAATTATCACACAATTATCGATGATCACAAATGAAATTTAGCTCGCATTTGCTTATATAAGAGTTAGATAAAGGCTTGGCATCACGACCAGTTAAATAAAGGCTTGGCATTACGACCAATACTCACTAGGAGCCATTCTGTGTCTCGTATTTGTTCTAAGTTTCAATCGGGGGATAGAGACCAAAATTTGCTCTCCAAAGAAACGGCTGCGGCACATCATTAATTAGTCTCTCACATGATTCTGTATGGTGATAAAATAGTATAATTATTTGCCTAAGGGCGTGCAATACAAGCTAAAGAAGCTTGGCAACATCTGGGACTCAACGTGATCAGTGCCATTTTGAAGATGTTTTTAGACTATGACAGCGTCCTGTTAGAGCTTCTTTGGCAGAAATTGACGATGTCGTGACGCCGGTGCCTTATGTAATTGCTCATAGCTGTGAACGAAGAACATGAAACTCTTTGCAGAAAAGAAAGGAGATGATCCCCTGCTTTATACCAAGGACGTCGAAACGGTCGTGATGTCCGCCTCATTGCAAATCGTGCAACAGAGAATGCATGCGACCAGCTTTAAACCTAGTATGAAGGCAAACAAATGAAGACATACGCGCGAAATAAGTCAAGGCGGCGCTCTCTACCTGGGACGAGCCGAAGCGGCAGCAGACGTAAGTTTTCTGCCACCAGACTTTGAGAAGCATGTGCCGTTACGTTTTCTTGTAGATCACCGAGGACACGAAAAGTTTGGTGTATCTACGAGATCGCATTATCTGCTGGCTGGGATAGCCACAAATTATCGTTTGTAAGAGGTTGCAGTCGCCTTCTTTATTGACGGAATGCGCGCGAGTCCGACCTCATTTGACGTGGTGGTAGAAGACTTTAAGTGCTCTTGAACACTGCTGAGTTGTACAATAGACTGGAAACGCAATTGTTCAGTCCCCAGAGGGCTTGTGCATAGGCATACTATGATGGCAAAATGCCCGTAGTTGTGATTAGCTCGGAATAGTGGGCAAGTTGTCCACTTACGAGCAGCGATCGAGTGCATATGCTAGAATAGGCTTTACGCTAATGCGCATGAGTGCATCTGCCGACAATTTATCCGTTATAGGGACCTTTATCGTCATGCATGCCTTCGGACAGATCAGGCAAAAGCAGGCTTTTGTGTGTTCGCCAGAGTCATGGGGCATAGTGTTGGATTGGCTTGGCCAATTACATCCACATTTATAGCACGAACTACAAAAGGGCTAGTTCGCCGTCCGACCTTTCAACAATAAATGTCAAACCAAACAAGGCATCGGCGCGGTTTTCGTTAAGACAGAAACGAGGGGGTTACGGTGGATCTAAATGCAAAGTTCCTCGATCATATTAGCGTCGAGTGCTGCTCGGCCCTGAAGCTAAATGTAGGATAAATTTATCGCACGCCCTTCTATGCTTAATTAGTTAGAAGTCAAAGAAACCTGCTTCGCTCCTAGCGGGGTTTTGCTAACTCATAAATTCCACGTTACTTGAATGCAGAAGCGTTGTTAGCGCAAACACTGAATCGAGTTGATTAACGTGTTAAACACTAGAATGTCTAAATTGAAACTAGAAGAGTCAAGAACGTACCATTGCACGTGAGATGTCACTTAGATCACTACGCAGAGTTTTAAGGCTGCATCCGTTTCATGTCGTGAGCCGCGCGACTAGCTTCCAGCCAAGCTATCAAGAGAAAATCACTGCCTTTGTTATATGAAGCGGTACGCTACCACTGAGCAGTGCTAGTAAAAGACAGCACTCGCTACATGTTGTGAAGAGGTAGTTGGCTGCAAACCGAGAGCGTGGCACTGACGATGCTTACTGAGCAACGCTATTAATTGCTGCATACGGTGCAAATCACGCTGGCTGTAAATAAACGCTTTATAAGCCCGGCCGCGACGATGTACGTGAGATGGCACGTATTCTACTGATAAACGATCGTCATGGACAGCGTTCAGTGTAATGAAATCGAGGCATTCAATGCGCCGCCCTTTCGGGCACACAAGGCGGTACATATTCCGCTGAGCGGGGGCTTTGGTGAATCGATCTCTTTTTTTGCGTCAATTTAGACGTTATTGCATCAATGCGACGCGAATACGACAAAAAGCACCTCTTCGAGACCGTTAATCTCAATCAGAAGACAGAGACTGTGGCACTCATTGAGAAGTGTATGATACACGAGAAGATTCGAAGGTTGACGTGTCGGTAAATGGCGATGGCGCACAGCTATATATCCCAGAAGAAGGTACAATCAAACATTCAGTTGCAAAATAATCGTGGACCCTGTTCTGTCACTGGATGTCCATGGCAAAGCTTGAGCAAAGCAATCAGCATAGCCGGAGCGGCGATTAATTTCGTATTGTATCGGGTGTAGTAGTTGTGAAGGACGATTAAACGACCCTCAGTGCACGGAGTGGATCTGCATAATACTTTGGTGAAGGAATTTCAGAATTTGGTACGTGCAACTAGACTTACATAATAGAAGTACATAATAAAAATTGACTTGGCTTGGGGTAGTGGGTACCACTGTAGCGTCATTGACAAATTCTTACGCACAAAGCTCTTAGCAGAAATGGTCAAAGAAAGCGTGTACTCATTCCATGCTGATATCTTGCGGCAAGAAGTCAAATGGCAAGTAGTGAATCGCACACGCTTCGTATAAGCTTGCAGTATTACTTTCTCTGAGAAAGATTTGTTGCAAAACAAGATTCAGCGTGTAGAGTATACAATGCAAATACGAAAGGGTATTTATCTCTTTAGTGCATATAGCTTGAGTTTCTGATCGTATCGACTCCTTAAAGTTTATGCTGATCGCATTGACCAGATTAAACATTTTAAGCTGTATGCTCTGGGAGGGGTTGGTCATACTTCAAGTGCTCGTGAACACGGCTGAGATGTACAATTGTCTGGCGACGCAATTGTTCAGTTCCCATAGGGCTTATGCATAGACATACTATGATGGCAAAATGTCCGTAGTTGTAATTAGCTCGGAATAGTGGGCAAGTTGTCCACTTACGAGCAGCGATCGAGTGCATATGCTAGAATAGGCTTTACGCTAATGCGCATGAGTGCATCTGCCGACAATTTATCCGTTATAGGGACCTTTATCGTCATGCATGCCTTCGGACAGATCAGGCAAAAGCAGGCTTTTGTGTGTTCGCCAGAGTCATGGGGCATAGTGTTGGATTGGCTTGGCTAATTACTTACACATGTATAGTACGAAGTATAAAAGGACTAGTTCGCCGTCCGACCTCTTAAAGAAGAATGAGTTCAGGAAGTTAGACATCAAGAGGCTTTCGGCAAAAGGAGGCAAGGCCTAATCAGGCAATTTCAGCCTGGCCTGGTCCCAAACAATCGTTTATTATTCCATGCGACATATCAGATCTTACAATCGGCACTTTCAAAAGTGCGATGACCAATATTAGCTTCCTTCTGTTTGGATGTAATTCAAGTAAAAGTGAGGGGATAATGTAACGGGGCATTACATAAGGCCGAGCTTTTATATTGAGATGCTGACTTATTCTTTGAAAGAGCCTTTAGGAGGATCCTACGCACTCTATGTGTATACATATCAGAAAAGGATATTTTCCTTGCCATAGTCGCGGTAGCGACTTAGTCACCTATCAAATATTCGAGGAAGAGAGTCATACTTTATCTCTATAATCAATTTCTAAAAGGCATTTTATAAAACTTCGATTCCTTAAGACTAGATTAACGAAAAGTTCTATACCGAAAGATCGCGTTTCTTCCTGCATGCCTTCTTGTGCAAATTGCTGCGCAACTCCGTCACAATGTGATAATGTTCTTGTTTGCCAGCGCTTATTTGCCAAGTCCAAAGATCGCGCACTCGAGTGATAATAGCCGTGACTTATTCGCTACGATTTTGGGATGTGCATACGTCACTTGATTCGTGTATCGGAAGTGTGAGCTTTTTTGTAGTATACGCGATAAATGATAAATAAAAACATCTCCTGTCTATAGTGATTTCAATTTTACTAAATTCCAAAAAAAATCATGTGTCCAAGTTGAAAGGTTACAAACATGCACCGTCCGTCAGACCCTTTACCTTATTCTTTGTAGCTTCTAACTAACCTCGTGTCCCTCCGTCACGCAGATGAAAATCATCGCAGCAAGCGCAAGCACACTAAAAAGTCATCCAGCCGTAAAACCGGCCACAGAGATAATGAGCGCTCGTCCCGACACAAACGCCACAAGTCGCGCGATTCATACCATTTAAAGGGGGCAAATAAGATTACCAAAGCTGACTATTTTTTGCGCCAGACAGAATTTAGGGTGTGGCTGGCCCAAACAAAGTGCGTATTGGCATCAAATGATTTATTCAAAGTGAAATTTTAGCATATTTGTCTATTGTCGATAAAGGAATAAATTTGTCGAGGATTTATCGACGGACGAGGCCATGGAACTCTTCCAAGACAAGTTTGCTAAAAAGTGGAACCATGGGAAATTGTCCAAAATTTTCTATGAAGGATTGCCTGACGCTATGGTAGAGCAAACGAAGCGCACACGCCACCGATGGGGATTTGTGGCCAATCTTGGAGACAAGGAGAGATTTGAGCTCGAAGCAGCCAAAGACTCGGTGGATGTGGCGACAAAACAGGAACATCTACTAGTTTCGAGAGGTGAGAAGAAAAATGAAAATGACGCGAAGAAAGAGGAGGAGAAGTACAATGAAAAACACTGGTCTCAAATGGGTAATGGAAACGAAGGTGAAGGGGACAGGAAATGGGTTAAAACAAATCGCAAAAGGAATCGAGAGAATCGTGAGATGGAAATTGAAGGATTGGAAGTCAAAGCAACTGGAAGAGAGGCGCAGATTGAGAAGAAACGCCAGATTGCAGACAAGTTGCATGGTGCTGCGAGAGACCGAGAAGCTGCTCGAGATGGTCTTGACTTGAGTGAAATTTTTTTAATGGGCGGACGAACGGGTGAGGACGGGGATCTTCAACGTTGCATGGCTCACCGGAATTTGGCACGGAAGCGCAAGCAACAGCAACAGCAAACAAAGATAGCGAGTTTACAGGTAGGAACGAATCGTGCAATTTGATGGCAAATGAATGAGTAATGATCTGTGTATGTGCTGTCGCTGGTTAGGCAAAAGAGGCCGCACGCATGGATAAGTTTTTAAACGATATGGGCCTTTCGGGTTCCAATGCAATGGATGGCAAACCCATGACAATTGCTCCACGTCGATAGACACGAAACGGATATGTTTGCTACTAGCAAGTCAATGTGTTCGATTTAAGTTTCGTAAAGAGATGGCAAGGAAACTTTCTACACAAAAAAGACAATTAAGCTTATCCGTTGACAAAGTCGTGCTTTCATTTAATTGTCGAGCGCATTCGACGTATCTTATTTTTTTTATTTGACAGAGCTTTTGACAAGCGAAAGGCAACATTGTAATGGTTTAGAATTGGACCGTAAAGGCAGATAAAGTATTCATAATAAGGCCATTGCAAACGTTGCTGGCTATCCTTGTCGCTACCATTACATAACAAAGTTTTGCAAGTTTTGCTCGTAAAATAGACGCGTCAAGCGCTGCGGCTATATAGGTGCTTATTCTATGAGCGTCTATAGATAGCATTGATTAAAATACGTCGCAGTCGTGGCCTCACTTGGTACGCGACGCTCATAAGGTTTATTTCCATCCAAGTACAACGGTTTTCCAGCCAAATAAATTGTGCTTTCAGAAGAAATGCTGACACCTCGACTAAACATTCTTAATCTTGCCAGCGTTGATTGTTTTCAAAAGATCGGCACTGAGCAGCTTAATTAAAGCAACCCAAAATATCTTTCTAACTGCTTCGACTCTTGGTAGAGACTGAAGGCTTTACAAATCTTCCCTCCACACTTGCTGACGGGCATTCGTGACGATAAAGATGACTTTAATGGTTTTGTATGGCTCTGCTTCTAGCAGATTTGAAAAACTCTCGTAAAAGCTGAGTCTGTAGATCGTGAGCAAGAGTCGAGAGAATCGACTAAACGTTACGGCAGGCCGTGAGAAAACAGCGACAAATGCTTTTGCACTGCTCGATAAACTGCATATATGCGTCGAGTTTAAATCAAACACAGGGTGAATGTAGCTACCAATTTTTTCGCGTCTCCTCGCCGCATCTGGGTGGTAAGACACCTTTTGCGCATTTTTTCCAATCTTCTAAAGCTTCTATGATTGATGCTCTCTTCTTTACCTCTTTAGCTTTCTTTGGTCGCAATTCGAGTAATTAGCGACATGCGCGTTATCATGTCAAGCTAACAACGCGGCAGTATTCACTACGTTTGACGCCAGAGCCGAAACGTTTTTAAGTATATTAGTGACTAGGACACCAGTGCTTGTACGCACATAATTGTCATACAAAGTTATTGAATGGTTTTTGCCCTGGCATAAACTCCTTTGCATAGTCTGACTACAGTTTGCGTAAATAATAAATACTGGAAACATAAACAATTTATTCAGCAAAGTATTTCTTTAATTGGAGGATAAGATGGCTTACACGCTTGTCCTTACCGTCGCGCAATAATATCATATACGTCTGTGGTAGCCATGGCTAGATGGTCCATTTCTCTGAGCCTTGTGAACTTTCACCTGATAAGTCCAGCAACTTATTTTAACTCTGAGCAACTCGTATAAAATACGATAGTATTCGTTGTAGTGTCGAGCTGAGCTAGCTGCCTTCGGTTCCAATAACTCTGTGTAGCATGGCGTTGGAGAGCCCGCGAGGCTATCTTTTTTGCTATATATACCGACTAAACAATCGATACTATGGAATTTCGTGAGTGTCTAAGGAGGTATAAACTCCTTCAAATCTCGTATGCAGAATATTTTTAAAAACACCCTTTCGTCGATCGCGTATAATTTGACCATTTGAAGCCGATTTCTCAATGAATTAGACCTTCACACTTATTCTAGCTCGGTCGAGCTTCTTCAAGTAGATTTAGCTTAATTGGCACTACGTTAGGCCTCCCCTTAAACGTTGCCGGCTCAAGCTGTCTTCTATTTTACTTCCTCAGATCAAGGCATTGCCTTGGATTTTTTAAGTGCCTCTTCGAACCTCTACGACCACATCTCGCTGGAAAGTGTTGGCATAATGAAACTGAAACTTTGCCCAGACGTTTGACAACCATTTGCTAACTGTAATTTGTTTCGCTTTGCCTTTATACGACAATGTTTAACCGTACTCCGTCGTATATTCTATCTATCTGTCTCACCTCGACATGCTACTGATCAAAAGGATTAATTTTTTGCGACGGTCGATCAAACTCCTCTGGTAGGTTGGCTCGTTTCATTCTTGTAGATTTTTGAGAGCCTGGCACCAAGAATAAGCGCGACTACTCACTATGCCCCCCGAAAGGAATACTTTTCGCATTTCACAAATGAAATTTCGACAAGTGCGAAAACATCTTTGCCACAAATTCACTACAACTTCGGGAACAGCCAAGATTGTTCTGCCTTTTAATTACCACAGCAAAATCCTCAATGCGCCTTCTATTTAAATGTTCTATTTAACTTCAGCCTAATGAGTCGGGATCTCTAGGTAAATTAAATTCGGCTGACACACAAGACGTATGCTGTGTTCACAATTGTCCAGAACTAGTAGCCTTTCCTATGAGATTGACATAGGACCATAATTATCCGGTCCCTAATCGAATGGAATTCTGCTATCATTATTCAAGTATTGTTTGTGGCCTAGCAATATTATGGCCTCTGCCAATTCGGGTTTATCACAATATTAAATGCTGACATTATGGCTAATGCTGCTTATGGAAATTTTAAGTCTGTAAATTTTTATTAAAAATCAGCTTCTTGAGTATATAATAATACCTTTGAATTTGTAAAACTGAAAGGACTATAATCTATCTGCAGCGTTTATTTCAAATCTAGCCGAATACAGTTAAAGAAACTGATAAATGCTTCAACAACGAGTCGCCTCCATAGTTATATTCTAGTGCACTCGCATTGTTCGAACTCTTTCCGTAGGCATGAGTGGGATCGTGACATCTACCTAACTTGATCACTGCTGTTCGTTTTATTGCAATTGCTTATAATAATATTCTGAGCATTTTGTAATTGGCTTCAAGCTCTTTCACAAATGTGCAATTACCATCGCATGTAAGGTTTTTTGCGATGCATCACACTACTGCTTTATTACGCCTTAGCAACAACAGCTACTTTTATTCCATTACTGGAACGCGGAAGATTCCTTCTTTTTGTTCTTACGGCTGTAAACTTGCTAACGTTTGAGTGTGGCCGCTTTCGCGTTGGTTGCTTGCCACGAGATAAAAATTAAAAGACACGTTAACTGGTCAGTATAAACGGCTTCCGGCCACTTAAATACGTGCCCCTTAATTAGTAACACGATATTGAAACGTGCTCTCACACCTTAAAGGCCATGATGTTTCTTAAAGCAAGATCAGCTTTGTGACCGATGTGGTATCTTCTCCGCACATCGACACGACCGTGTGAAAATTCGTTCCGGTTTTTCTCACATTCAGAGAAGTGTCTTTATCAAACTTCTAGACTCCCGTTTCCATTAAACTTCCACAACATTATGCACACAAATCTTGCTTCATTGACAAATTACTTATCTTCTGACGAGTGCAGTAAAGATCCAAAAAATATGAGGCGCTTTCAAACCGAAGGATGTTTTTCATATTAAGGGTGGAAGGTGTTTTAATATCGTCGAGATAAGGGTCTTACTTTATACCTTTTTTTAAGAAAAATATTAATATATACACCCAGAAATATAATCCACCGTGGTTTACCTAGCCAATATTTGCCTTATGATTAATGCAGTGTATCAAAAGTAACATTAGATTCCAGTTCGTCAACTACTGATTACTTCTAGCCTTGCTCATTTGTCAGATGCTCGGCAATTGGGGCGGTATCATCTCCGCTCCATTTGGGCATGTACGACGATTATAACCACTTCCACCTTATGAACCACAATTGTATTTGTTCTTCTTGGGTACTTCAAGTGACAGCGTAACCCCTATAAGATTTTAATAGTCGTCTTTTTGGTCATCCTATCTCTTTCGTAAGAATTGGCACACCACACAATCCTTCGACATGATTCGATCGAATAGCTGGCGGTGTAAATTTAATTTTCTTTTCATGTTGAGTCAATGTACTTTGCTTGCTTTATCCAAATCTTTGATGTAACGCAGGCAATAAAGTACATGTACGCACGGAGCTCTCATATCCACATGCTCATTGCATCAACACTTGGCAATGTCTTCCAAAAATGGATAGAAAATGTTCCTTGGCACACCATTATGATGCAATACAGCTCTTGCAATATAGAAACCTGCAGCATATTCTGCCATCGACACGTCATCGAATGAGTTCAAAGCATTTTCAATTTTTTTGTTAATAATCAAATAAGCTCGATGCCCACTTTGACGACACGTATCCTCAATGTCCAAGAGACAATCATACACAGCAAGCTTTCATGTGCTCATTAGTGACTCGTTAGTTAATTTCACGTCATCAGACGTCAATCAATCATATCATAGACACAGTGTGCAAACACGACATTTTCTCTTTACCAACTCCGGTCAGCCAATCAAGAGCTCGTTTTGATTTTCCTAAGTAGTAAGGTTAGATTGTAGTTTAATGCACTTGCTGTGCACTCTCGCTAAATCTCCATGCAGCAATATTTAGATTTGGCAATTTAAATTTTTGGTTGAGATTTTTAATTGAAAAACGTATGTGGTATGCTGGGTGATAGCCTTCATGACAGATACAAGCCCATTTTGTCTTAGTCAGGGGTAGCATAAGCTAGGTCGTAAGGCAAACTGTTGAAAAATAGGGAGGAGCAACGCCAAAAATTTAAATCGTGCCATTGTCGACTTCAAAAGCAGCTAGTAGTGTCTCACTTATTGCAGTCTTTAAAAATATTCCAACGAAACTGAGTCCACTCTTATTTGTTGAGATAGCACGCTGTTTAGAGCTTCAAAATTTGCAAGATGATCGACTTTATAAATTTCCCAATTTCTGACGCAGTCATCATCAAAAGCCTCTTTCGTGTATCGACACAATTTTGATATGATGAATTAAAGCTCTAGACACAATCTTTTTTCTCTATTTGTCGGATTATGGTTATATGCTCGACCGAACGGCATTGAGCACACTGCTAGCTAAAACTTTCAGATGTACTTGCCTCTTTGAGCCCACAATCATGATGTACGTGGCTCTGATTAACGGAATCGGATCTTGTGACCTGATCAAGTAAGCGTTTTATACGATCTCCTGTTAGCTTGCGATTATTGGTTAGGTGAAGCAATGCCATCTCCATACCATAATACTGAGGATGCTGGCACTCACTCGGCGGCGTGCCGCACCTAGCGCGTGACGGGATTGTTGACCAAATAAATACAGAGCTTCTGGAACAAACTAAACTAGCCGCCGCTATTACGATGCATTATATTAGCTCAAAGCTTTGGCACGTGTCAAGGTGTCGATTAGTCTGATGCTTTCGTGACTGGGTCGCAGATGACCTCGCTCCATCTGCAGACAATTGACCAGGGCAACTGTTGCATCAAAGTGTGTCGTATCAAATAAAGTCTAGTAGAAGACAATTTGCAAGGTTTAATTGTGATGTATCATTCATTTGTCGCAATTATTGAAAGCAAGCTGGTACCATCGAAAATTTAGAGATGCACAATTAAAGTTCAGCCTACCGATGTGTTGGGAACACCGCCAAAAAAACAGGTGGACAAAATCACGGGGACTATTGTGCTTAAATAGTCGTTTCAATTTAAGTACCCTACATAGCGCTTAAAGTATCGTCTGCGGTATTTGCAGTGTCAGTCAATTGTCTCAAAACTGTATCGAAATCAATCTTTTTACGGCGTTTTTTACTACTACTTTCCTTTACACTTACCTCTTGGTTTTTACCACAAGGTCGCCGGAATCTGATCACTACCCATTTAATCTACTACAGCACTCACGCCCATCCAGTAATCCTTTCTGAACAATGCGCTCGTTGTTGCTCTTACTTATAGGCCTCAGCTGTTTCTTTGCGCTCAGCACGAGCGTAAACCGAGCCAAGAACTCTGGAACCGAATTTTATATGGAATCTCGCGCGTCCACTACCAAGGAGGACTCAATCCTCTTTAAACGAAAATTACGGGCACCTGGTAGTTACACGAACACTCTATAGGACAGCAATGACAAAGCAAAGAGCGAAAAGAATGTGTGGATATTGTTCTGCACCGTGTTTCTCAAGCTAGATGACGAGAAGAAGTGCATGTTTAAGACCAACCAGGTCTCTTCACATCAACCTGAACCCAGACCTGTGCTCTCATTCTTTTCCCAGCCCAAACCTGCTCAATTGCTGGTGTCTAAGTCCACACCTGTTCATTCGCTCGTGCTTAAGTCCAAACCTGTTCGTTTGCTCATGTCTGGTATTGAATCCGTTCGTCCAATCGCTACCGAGCTCAAACTTGTGCTGCCCCGTATCCCTGAGACCGTCAAGAATCCGAGCAAGAGCCAATTAGTCATGCTGTGGCTCCACAAAGTTGCTGACTTGAAATCAAACATGGACTTAACACGATTTCGCATCGTACATTGACGAATGGCTGAGCCCATCATTTTCCGATGCCAAGCTGGCAAATTTTTTTGTCGGTCTACGAGAGAATAAGGCTATCAAGGAGACTGCCGAGAAAATGCTTGCTCACATGCTCATGGAGTTCACCTTCACCAAAGCAGTTGGACGAGCGTGGCTAAAATTGGGAGAGCATCCTTTGCGTCTTTTCAAGTCGATGAATTTTGAAGAGGCAAATTTTGGGACATTGTGTTTTCGGGATGGCTCAAGTACTCGAGTTTGTACGAAAAGTACTATTTCTCGCAAAGTGAACTCAATATTTACAGCAGGCAGCTCTTCTCCTACCAAATGTATGACTTTATCAAGCCAAAGTATTCTTTTGAGAAAAGTCAGGCTTTTCTGGAGTTCGAATTTGAAGGACTAACATTGACACCCGGTATGGGGAACTTTGGCCAAAATTTGGCGGATATTGCTCGGCGTGAGCGCCGATTTTCTTTTTATCTGGACCTTGGATTTACCCCGATAGCTTTTTTCGATTATTTGAAAGTCAGCGACGAAAATTTAAATACGAATGTATTTCAGTGACTCCGGTACTGCAAGAGGTACACGATGGCGTTTAGACACGTGCCGTTTGACGAGATGGAATTTCTAGAAATGAAATTGGAAGAATTACCCCTATGGATTTATCAGGTCTACGGGGCGTTGCTTGCCAATTAAAGTCAGCGGC
This sequence comes from Plasmopara muralis, assembly GCA_003676415.1. Taxonomy (NCBI): domain Eukaryota; phylum Oomycota; class Peronosporomycetes; order Peronosporales; family Peronosporaceae; genus Plasmopara; species Plasmopara muralis. The sequence goes on along the minus strand of RCHQ01000166.1, from coordinate 27,692 downwards.
TGATCGGCAAGGCATGGCCACAGATCATGAAAAAAACCTGTAGCATTTTTGTGTACCAGTAAGTGAGTGCAGTAAACCTTAATTAAAGCACTGGAAATTTTTCAATGGTTGACAATCATAAAAGGTGGCTTTTCACTGTATTCTTGTTTTAACTTGTGGCACCTACTTTCAATCCTGTCTTCAGGCGCTAAGGGATTAGGTCGCACAGAAGATGCCAGTCTGCCCTTTCATGGAGTCGACTATCTCACACGACGCGTAAACGTACATTTCACTCAAAGTATCGCACAATGGAGAAGTGCTCGATTAACTTTGCAACTGGGGATCGCGAACCCCACACCAAAACCATTGGAATCTGTCAGAGCCTAATGGGTTGCAGTACCATCACTTGAAGTGATTTAGAACTACCGCACCTTTAAAAAGCGATCACCTGATCCTAATTAAGACGTCACTCGACACTTTTGCTGAGAGCTACTACCAGCACGTGCAGCTTTCCCAAAAATTTGATCATATATTACTAATAATTTGAACCCGCTTAATAGTGCTGAAACGAGAGTGTTAAAATGACAAAGTTGGCTTAGAGGCTGCAAATAAACGTGGCAAGAAGGCTTACCACGTCAGATTTCGTCACCGTTTGATGATGCTGCTGTGATCTAAACACTTCGAAGCAAAGTCGTAAACTTGTAATCTGGCGTGAGTTAATCTTCATATAATACGACACAAGTTTGTGCAACAATTGCACCAATTGATGTGTGATTATAATTGTATCTTCATTCTATTGGAGGGACATGACCTCTCAGCTGCTCGGCAAATATCCCGCTTGATCTTTGGACTCCGACCTAACCACAAAAGTATCAAATTAATCGACAACTTTGCACGTCGAGCTGGAGCTGCTACCTTTTTCAGCGGCTTTGAATGAGAGAATGAAGAAGTCAAGCGCTAATTAGCGTTTCAAAAACAAAAACTCCAACCCATTTATTCTTTATACCCATCACGCCTCAAAATGGGTGTGGAAGCTGCACCAAGAGTGGCAAAAAAACGCCGACATCCTCCATATCATCATATTTCAATACAAAAGTAATAGCGGATGGATTACTACATGTCAATTTTTTGTAACATGTATACCGTCCGTTATGGCTATCTATTTTCTCCGGCTATAGCGCTACCACACCGAACACTATATAAAAAGCACCCGTCACACTTCGATATGTCCATTTGCGCCATCATAGTATGTATCAACGGCAACGTTAATAATGCCATTCGCAACGGCCTCTCTGACACGGTTGAGGTGGCTCCTCTCGCGTTCTGGCCGCTGCATAGACTCAATCTGGCACGATGGGAGAGCTTACGAGTAGGTAAACACGACTGAAGCTATGAGTCTACCGCTGCTCAAACATATGCGTGACAGGGCTTATACTATTCATTACGCCTGTCAGATTCTTGATTAAACACGTACCCAGTAGCTTTCTGGCTTCATATTGTTGTGTTAGACGATTTAAGAACAACACTCGCACTCGATTTAAAAGCTTCGAGACCTTGACTTCTAAGTCGATATTAAAGGGATATGTACTTCGCAGCAACAATAGGCTTGCTCGTTAACCAGTATGGACAGAACTTCAGCACCACCTGATTGTCTTCGACTCTCTTACGCACAAAGTAAAATCGGATGTCAATATACGCGATTGTCGAACTCTGAATTCCTGGCCAGCGTAGTTGAGTACATTATTATGGTGCTTATCGTCATCTCGTTCTCCAAGCTCGCATAAAAACAATCCGAGCCATATATCTTCTTGGGTTGCTTTCAACAGTGACATAGACTCCGTATCAGTCGACGAGAGTGCTGCCGTCTGCTGCTTCTTCTTTCTCTAGCTGGCGCATCCGTGTTCATGGAAAGTTGTAGCCACTCGTTCTGCTGCGGGAGACTAAATCGTCTGCTCAATCAGCACTAGGAAAACCTTAGTTGCGGTGGCACCATTTCGAGAAACACAAGCCCTTGCGTCTAGATAAGATTTAAGAATCGCATTACGCGCTTCAAAGATTCCCGTTTGTTTGAATACAAATTAGTTCGGAATGCTCAACACCACTGCAAGTTCTACAAGAGCAGCACCTATTAAGCACTTGATGCCACCAACAGCACTTCGATATGGTACATTCTTTATCGTGTCCCTGTGCTTGAACTCACTCTCAAGCATGGTCTTCATCTGCTTAAGTCCTGGATCTTGAAAGTTCTTTATTGACTTGCAATTCTGCATGCCAAACCGGAGCAGAGTCATTTTACAACGGTTAATTTGCCGATGCGTAACTCGACCAGAGACTCTAGCTCGTTGAGCTCTGTCACCTCGGATCGTTTACTTAGCACACGCTTTGTTGTTAAGATCAGAGCGTCGTCGCAGTTGCGATAAATAAGTCGTCGACGCAATGTATCAAATCCGTCACAGTGCTTGCTGTAGACACAGTAATTAGACTTTTCAAACGTTAAGGCTCCACATCTGTAGCGACTGCTTGACACCGTACACGAAGCACATGAGCTCGCACAAATGATCCGGCCGACTTGAGTCATCGTATTGATCTGGCTGCTACATGTATACTTTTCTGTCTGAACTTTGATAAGCAACGCAGTCTTGACAATTATTTGGTAACTTTTGATGTCGATCTTGGCATTCAGTTTCAACACAATGCTTCTGACTCAAGGCTTCTGAGGTGAGCCGTGTTCTAAGCCGCTTAATATTACCATCTTAGCTCTGTTTCGCACAAAAAATCGAGTTTCAAAAACTTGCTTTTGTTTCTTCGACAGCAGAACTATATCCCATGTCTAATTCTTGAGCAAAGTGTTAATCCTTGCAACATGCTTCCGCATCTTTTTCTTCTACTTATCTACCGCGCACTTTCGTCTGCACATTGCTTGCCATGACGGAAAGTGGTGGACTTCAGCTTCGATTAAAATACTGGTTGCTTTAGGTCTTGTCACTCGTTCAGTCGAGGCAAACCAATACTGGTTCTTTCTCGCACTGTGCTGCACTCGACGCCTCATGAATTGTGCATTCCATTAAAGGTATAGGGTACGTCGTACATATTTGCTTTAACGATAATTTCTGATCAGACAGACTTTAATTATCTCAAGGATCGCCGTCAGCAGCCTTTTCTGACTTAAAAGGGTTTGTTTCGTAAAACTTGCGCGTTTTAAAGTGTACTATATGCGCTAATCTATCAAATAATGATGGTTAATAATATCTGTTATGTGCCGTACAGAGCTTAACGTAAATCGGTGGCTGCAGAAGCTTAATATCACGCCGTAGAAATTCGAAATTCTTAAGTGGGGCATAGCCATTCACAAGCTGGTTCGGTACGACATCATTTTGGCCGAAGGGTGATTCTGGAGGACAGTTTCAGCACCGCAGGCACCTAAAAATAAAAAAAAAATACTTTCTTTTTTGCCGGCTCGAGCACAAGTGCTCAATCCTGCCTCGTCTTTGCAGCCAAAAAAAACTTGGTGTTTATTAAACGCCCTAGTATCTTAACGCACGTTTACTTCAGCACTGGTAAGACACTAGGCTTATGAATTCACTGGTGCGAACTGAAGTCGGTGACTATAGATAAGAAATAAACGAATTTAAAGTCTCCAACGAGAAGAAAGTGAGATAACAATAGGTGGCTTCACTCTGTGCAGGGTTAGAGTCGGCGGCGGCAGGACTTGGCCACTCTAAAAACATTTCGTGTGGTGGCGGCGTAAGCTTAGAGGTTGTCAGCAGTACTCCGTAGAAAGCTGACGATGACTTTGGGAACTGTTGCCGCTCTCCTTTTTTCTTAGTGGGCCTGTACAAACCAACTCAAAATTAAAATTAGTTTTTGAGGATAGAATCTTCTACTTAGCCAAAAAAGCTAATACTGTGGTGTTATCCCCTCACTAGTCGCACTGAGTGCGTGCATATCTTTTGACTCTCGAAGAAGTCGGGGTATTTCTTGCACGCATCACAATCGACCGGTTTGGCTACAACTGCTAAGCATCAAGTACAACGATTTCCGTACCGAGCACATCTACGCCGCAAACTTAGACGCACTAGATAATAGAGCAACCTAACTCTTTTTTGCCAGCAAATAGGCTACACGCATCAAGCCGCTCGACACAGGGCAACAACACCTTTGAAAAAATATTGCTTGTTTAACCCATCTCGATTCTTTTAAGAGAAGAGCGTTGTCAGAGAGCTCTGGCGCCACATTTTTTAGCAGTCGATGCAAATAACTGCAAGTGGTATGTGGATCCCCGCTGTGTGACTGACTGCAGAACAAAATTTAGTTGAGTTGTGCGTATCTTTAAAGGTGAACTATTATGACGCAAGCAACCTCATCTGGGTTGTCCGCACAAATTTGCACGCGTCTTTTTATCAAGTGTCGGCTTTCTTTGCACAATTGCTGAGGCCCTTCGCTGTCTTATTGATGTAACGCTTAAAGCGTGTAACACTTCAGCTACCATTTGAAAGTACTCTCTAATTGACAAGCTTTAGTACGCCGCTGTCCAACGATTTCGTTTGGCATACCAAATTAAGACATTTGCAACCGGTTTGTGAGTCGTAACACCGAATTCGTTCTCGTCATGGCTACGCACGATCACAGCATGGTCAAATACCGAGCGCATACGGTGTATTTAAAAGCTGTATGTTTCCGATTAGGGTCTTTCGAGTGAAACGGTGAGACGCTTAGCAAAAACACAAATATTTGGAGCGACAAAGTCCAGCACCGAGCAAGGTTGTGTGTATCTTCTATCGCTGTGTCTTCTCCTCGCAAATTTTCCGGTGTACCGAACTTCAGTGTGTTAAGCGGAGATTATGTAAGTGCAACTATCTCTTTGACGCTATCAGCGCGGATCTACGACAAAAAAAATCTGGATGTGCGAATTTAGACTCTAAAACTGTCTCTGCTCAACCAAATAGCTCGATGGGATTCGTCTTCGTTAATGCCTTGCCAGCGATAAGACTACGCTCAGCTCAGCAAAGGGCTCATCTATATAGAGCTGTTCCTATAATTGGAAGGTAATGCAGAACTTTGAATTTAACTTGCTAATTTGAGAAAAGGAAAACGTTTTGAACCAGGCATGCTTGTCTAAATTAAATGGTCTCTAGACGCTAAATGTCCATTCGCACTAACTGCTTATGGATTCATCTTGTTTACTTGGCGCAGCTTGCGTATGAATGCGGCTTGAGTGCCGCCGATTATATTGAACAGAGTGGAGGTGAGTTCGAAAAGGATAAAGAAGCTATTGGCTTTACAGATAAATCATCTTTGGCTCCATTGGCGGTGATTTGCACTTTAAAACAGACAGAACGGATGCCTTCAAAGATGAAGAAAGTTACTGTTTCAGAGCTGGATAGCCTGTTGCCGCATTTATCGCCAAGAATGTACTGACCTTCACTTCACACGAGGAGTTGGCCACTATTTAAGCACAGCCTGCGTACTTTCGCCAGCTGTCTAAGACTTTGCTTTTACGTCAGCAACAGCCTGTAATGTATCGCGCAATCTACTGTAAGATATGCGCAAAAGCATTGCAGGATGTTAAAAATCCATTTGAATTTCTCATTCGGCAACATGCTGGACTTGGCGGATAGCTGCTAGTTTCTGATGTCATGCTGGTTGCTATTTTCCAGGAAAAAGACAGATACGTAGCGTTCCGCTGCGTCTTAAGCAATTTATCATTCACAATTTCCATGCCTGGTATATATGCCGATTCACTGAGGGCACAAGCGTTTTTACCACGGGAATTCGACAAACATCATTTATTTATGGAACGGCTCTTCCATAATGTGCATTGCGCACACTTATAATGTAAAGCAGCTTTGCAATCATAATATCACACCATCTGAAGTTATTATGGCGGTGAAATATCTAAGCAGTTACTCTGAGTTGCGACCGCGCTTTCTTTTTTGGTATGCTTTCAACGCCAAGGCGGGCATGAGCCATTAATAGAATTTTAATTGGGTAAATTAGTATGAACGAGCGACTCTTCTTGTTGCATGAGTAGTTGGTTTTGAGAAACAAATTTGAGAAAGAAAGATCTACCACGGTTTAACGAATACTGCATTCGCGTAGGAGAATTCAGAAGGCGCTGATTTTGAAACGCAAAGTCATCACACTTTAGGTGGTGTACGGAAAAGTCGAGCACATCCTGCCCACTTCGATGCAAGAGCGATGGGAAACTTAATGACGCATTTTTTTATTTTCAGCTTAATGCTAGATGATTATTGCAATTAGATGGCGATTGCTTGTCTAACTTAAGAGGAGGTTTAGGCAAGCTTGTATATTGGCTCGGGTCGCTAGGTCTAATGTAGCCAGAGGCTAAGAGCTATAGAGTTTTATGAACAAGTGTTCTACTACGGCGAACCAGCTTCGATAGAGTATGGTGCCAGAAAATTATGTTCGAGATCGCAAGCGACATCATGAAGACTATTTCTTGGTCGAGGTTTGCCGATTACAGCAATGGAGTCGCCCATTGTGATATCCACCTTGGCTACATCGGAACGCGGCAGCTTAAAGATAGATAGCACTTTTAGTCGAAGTATCAGCAGACCGCATCGAGACCGCGATGAGCACAAGCGTGCGGATTCAGTCTACCTTCGGAACTAATGGAAGGAGCTTCGAAAGGCAGACGAGCTCATAAATCCGCAAGATCCGATGCAGTCAACACAGCGACTGACTTTATAAACATGATGCCTATAGGGATAAGCAAAGAAAACACGTAAATTAATCTTCAGCTCCCTTGAAAATGCATCAAAGTAACGAATAGATACAAAAAATGGCACTAAAGCGAGCGAGTGATAAACTACTTCTTTCGTACCCGCTGAAGGATTGCCATTGGTACCCTTTTATAGCGTTATCGAGCGACTATAGATCGGTCACAGACGATGAGGCAGAAGCAGCTGCAGGTCACCGTCAGGAATGATATTAAATACTCTAGTCCACATCTGCTAACTTGACCGAACACAGTTCTGCGACATATCAGCCATTCTGATTCGCTACATACTACATCTTGGCTGTTACTTTAGCAACAAGTGACTAGAGAATTGAATTGGGTAATCTTGACACTCTTGAATGGCAAAGCTTCAAAAACAAACGGGATTTCAGCGAAGTACTTCTTTTTTGCACCGAGTTTTAGTGTGCGTATTTATGAAGTGTTTTTGATAGCCATTTGCAGTAGGTAAATGACAAGGTTTTTGCAAAGAGCTCACCTTTCGTTTTGGAACAAGTCCGATGATCGCACTATACCCAGTAGCTATCGCTCTCTGTTTCTTTCAAATTACGGTGCCAAAGTGGGCCAAAAGCTTGCACTGTGGCGCTTAAGGAATCTATTACTGCTATTATCTCCCACGACCAATGTGGCTTTGTCACGGGACGGTTGATCCGTAATCAATCTGCAGAGCTGAGTGCCCCGATGTGTATACGGTACTTCCGAAGCTTGCTAAGGTCTTTCCCAGTGCCTTGTGACCCGTATTATATATGGTTCTCTATCGCGTCAGGTTTAGTGTAACCTTCCGGGTGTGAACAAAAGAGTTAACATTGAAACCTCGGTTAGTCTTTTAAACGAATGGCTGCTCCACTTATCTCTTTATGTTGAGCGTACAAGTCAGACAAAGAAATACACTATTATCTGGCCTCATTGTGGCTTTTATCGAACTACCCACGGGCTCGTTTGCCTCCCTGTTGATGCTACAAGCCTACAGCATCGATTGCTAGTCCTTGTTGATAATTGCATTGGGCTGCTATCCAGATTGGTCAATTTAACTGACTAACTTGCAAGTGCCGCTGGCTTGTGACCTATTATAATGAAGCTATATGCCGCTCTCTCATCGTGCTTGTAACCTAACGGCAATACTCAATTGTCCGTGTTCCGACGCCGTATACCTTCCGCTTTTCAGAATAATATAGGACTGAACGAGTAATGAATTTATATACAAGCTCGGCGCGCCCGTCGGAAATACCGAGCAAGCTCTTTAAGAGGCAAGGTGGTCACACAGCAAAGTGTAGCCGTACCGGTACTTCTCGGTGCACGGCAAGTTTCACTCTTACCCTTCTGGCCACACTCAAGCCGGCATTATAATACGAAATTTCGCCAGCGCAAACATCACTAGTGCATCGACAGACAAGCCCGGTAAGCTTAATATCGAGCAATTTTAAGCAAAAACTAGTGAAAGTGGTCGCAAGCGAAATACACCGAAAACCTACATTGACACATCGCACCTAAAGTGTCTTCGTGATGGTATCACCGCTACAGCTGCGACATCTAGAGAGCCCCGCGGGCTGTCGCCAGCATTAGCTGTGCTCTTTAAAGCTTTGCAACAATTGAGTGAAGGCTTCGACATAGTGCACGCTACCATAGTAAAAATTTACTGAGCCATCTTCTGATCACTGGAGATGTATTTTCAAGCGATTACACAACTTGCGCTGTCAATTTTTCTATATGTTATTCTTCTTCTTAGTTTTAGCTGTTTAATGCTACATTAAGGCTAATTGTACTCACTAACAGGGTTTAAAACAACCATGCTGCCACGTCTTGCCTTCTCTCGCTGTCTTTAAATCACGTGCAACCCCTCTAAAACTGGGTAGAACCAATCAGGTACTTCTTGCTCCCCTTTTTGCTCCCCTTCTTGCTTCCCGTCTGGCTCGCCTTTTTTCTTAAAAAACTTGAGCAACATTTTGTCATACGTTGTGTCATCAATCGACTCCTTCACCTTGTAACTTTTGCAGAACCTGAGCCACTGTAACAAATTCGTATCAGAAACATCAATCTGGACGTTCAAAAACGTAAAAAGGTCCTTTGGAGTGATCTTTTCAGTCAAATACAAGGAGTTTTGCCGCTCACGTCGGGCTATGTCCGCCCAAATTAGATCCAAAGCTTCGCATATCAGGATGGGAGGCAAGGTTTCGGAATTCATGCTCCAATAGAACACGATATGGCGTGATCGAGTACAGAAAGTCGTACACCTTGTAATAGAATAGCTGCCTGTCGACCCGAGCGCGTTTATTTTGGAGATACCATTTCTCCTCGTACAAACGGGCGTACTTGAGCCATCCCAAAAACACCACGTCCTCAAAATTAGCCTCCTTGAGTTTCATCGACGTGAAAAGAGACACAGGATCCTCTTCGGATTTTAGCCACGCGCGTCCGAAGGCTTTCGTGTCTCTGGCTTCCATGAGCATGTAAGCGAGCATCTTTTCTGCAGTCTCCTTGAGAGCTTCATTCTCTCGTAGACCGACCAAAACAATAGCCAGTTTGGCATCGGAAATGGACGGGCTCAGCCATTCGTACAATGTTTGATGCGAGATCGTGTCGACCCCATGTTCGGATCTGATTCCAGCAACTTTGTGAAGCCACCGCATGACAAATTGGCTCTTGCTCGGATTGTTGACACTGTTGGTGATACGGGGCAGCACAAGCTCGAGCTCGGTCGCGATTGGAAGAACCGAATTCATACCGGGCATGAGCGAACGATCGGGTCTGGATTCTGGTACGAGTGGAGGAAGAGGAGCGGACTCAAATTCGCGCAGTTGAACAGGTTTGGGCTCGAAAACGAGTGGATTTGCAGGTCTGGTTTCAAGTTTACGTGAGGAGACATGTTTGGCCTTGGACTCGCTCTTTTTCTCGGCATCGAGCTTGAGAAATACGCTGCAAAAGAATTGCCACATCTTCCCTTTCCAATTTGCTGTGTCATTGCTAACGTCTTTTCTAGTAATCAAGTCACGACCACGTCCGTCAAGTGATCGTTATCTTCTCTTAGGAAAGAACGAATCCTCCTTGGCAGTGGTCGCACGAGATTCCAGATCGAAGTCGGATATAGAGTTTTGGGATCGGGTCACGCTCGTGCTGAGCGTGAATAGACTAGTAAGAGCAACAACGAGCGCATTCTTGCGGAAATGATCACTTAAGTGCCACGGCACAAAATGGGCAATGATCTTGGGCATCCAAAGTATCCAGGGCTCTTTGCGACAACGACCATGTGGTTGATAGAAAAAGATGAAAAACAAGTCGTCGTAATGTTTCTTTACTACGGTTTGCATAAGCATGCGAACATTCCACAGTATTATGCCTGTTTGTCCAGCGACTCGCCCGTGTTTACGGCCTCCCATCGATGACATTGACCTTGATGAATAGTGCTGACGTTTTGTGCAGGGTTCGTGCTAGTGTATACAATTATGCGTGCTCTTGAAATCCGGACAGTTTTTACGATATGGAGGCTGCAAATAAACGGAGCAAGAATGCTGCTTACTTAGTCAAAGTGTCTATCCCTTAGTCACCGACTTGGCTTTCCAACACAATGCTTCTATAGTGCCACATTACAATCAAACTCTCAAGGGAAAGCCGTAAGCTTGTTAATTTTTTTATCTTGAAACGGATAAAATATCCTTTGATACGCCATCCTTTGGTGCAACAGTCGCACTACGATTGACTGACATGGGAGTAATCATGGTCGTTTCTCGATCCTATTGGCGAGAAGTACCCCTCTTCCTGCAGAAACTGACCTCTTAGCTCCTCGATCACTCTCTCTCTCGGTCTTACAATTCAAGCCAGTCACATCTAATCGACAATTTTGCACGTGGGCACGTAGCAAAGCTCTCTAAAGTGGAGCTTGTCGCGGCTGCTACCTTTGTGATGGTGGCAGCATATTCAAGTTGATGAAAAAGCTTAGCAATTTGAAAACATGCACTTGGACTTGCTATGTGAGCATGCCCATCGCTCGTGCACGCCGCCGCGTGAGACACCAAGAGTGGCGCAACACGAGCATCATTCAAACTTTGATTATCATACACGTATTACAATGGATTTTGCTAGCGGAGGGGGTGTCTCTTAAGTACTCTATATTCCATCAATAGAAATCTGTCATTTTGGGTAAGCTTGCCGCACGAGCAGCCGCGTCAATGATAAATAGAAAGTGCTTCTGGTGACAATTCGATCCACCTGCCACTTGTGCAGGGTAATCATTACATTGTGTCAACTTGATTGAATTCCGCAGAAAGGTGTTATAGAGATCAGGAAGGCCGGGTGTATAAAAATAGTCAGATATATTCTCGTGAAAGCTCAGTCAGAGGTTGACATAGCTGTAGACTCTCTTTTGCGAGTTGACTTTGAATAAGAGTATTGAAACGTTATAAAATATCACGTTCTTGATTCTCGGCGAATCCAAGAAGGAAGCATCATAGGAGTTCGTGATTCATGATACTATCAACGACTACTACTATGACTACGATATGGTCTACATATACAAGGACGACTTTGAGATTGCAAAATGGTTGCAGCTACAGCAATTTGGTGAGCGGAGGTGAAAAGTCTATATACGGCCTTGGCTTAGCTGAGTCAATAGACCGGCTAAGAATATTGACCCAGACCGGACACTTTTTTATTTCTTACGGATCCATGTATACATAATTCAAAGTCTTTGATGACAACAACACATTATTGTCGCAATACGGATATCAAGCAGTCGGTCCGAGCCAATTAATCAGCATTGATGCACGTGACAGCCTGCACATCGACATTAAGGTCCCAATTTGAACCTTGTTCACTAATAGAGCTCTTCAGGATTCCCAATAGATGTCGATGAGTCCGGAAAAATGCTTATGATTCTCAATCAGACGAAATAACGCCAATCAATTTATGCAGCATCTCCTTCTTCCATGTCAATAATTTTTATCACTATAGTCGAAGTGCGCTCGACATAGTGGCAACTATGACCGCCATCTTGCTCATTGTCATTTGTGATGTAGGCTCCAACATGAAGGCCGCAAAGTTAAATACCATTTAGCTGTATAATTTCTTGCTGCGACGGAGCCAATGTGCTCGTAGAACACAGCATCAAATAACATTAAGGGCCTTATTTGCAGTAAGAACTCCGATAAGCTTGTTGGCAGAAGAAGTAAGACTATATAACCTTCCGGAGAATCAATTACGTTCCAGTCGAGGTATCCATCAATTGTAGTTCGATAGGCTTTAGAAAAACTTCGTTAATAACGAGCCTCATGACCCTTCCGAAATGATAATTTAGCGCTTCTAATCACTACGCATTCATTGATGCAGGTAAGCGGCATGTCGCATCATGTCCTTCAATATCTAGTCCGTAGTTCGTTGTGTCGAAGGCAAAGCTTGAGTATTATTGGACTGGAAATACATGACGATCTTGTGGTCCATGTGCGCGTATTTAGCGTCAAAAAGAAAACGCGAAGCTGTCGCATGGGTAGGTCTAGAAAGTCAGAGTAATCGCGCGTCGCTAGCACTAATTTGAAGAGATAACGATTGTTCAAATCAATGACAAATGCTTCATCGGTAATCCATGTATGACAAGCTGCGTAACTCTGGACTGGCCTGAAATATCCGTTATACGGATTTTGTTTTAAGTGATATGGCAGATGTAGCGAATAGTATCGTTGACTAATCGATTCGCTGAACTTGGCCGAGCATTTTTTCTCAGCAAGTAAAATACGTAGTAAAACCACCACAGCTAAGGTTTTGCAAAGTCGTGAAGCCGCTAAAGCCCACTTCCATGAAATTGTCAGACGTTTTTTATAGCCAACGCAGCGTTGGGGTGCCCTACGGTCTTAAAGACAAAGTGAACATCGTCTCAAATTTCGTGAAGAACTTCAAATTTGCCGGTATATTGTGTCTCGTTAGAACGAAAAGAAACATCCAAGTGCCGTACAAAGCAATATTTCACAATCAACAGATAGCTTATCATATAGTTCTTGTCACTAGAAATCAGCGCCAGTCGACTCGTGAGACCCCACGAGTTCGCTGTATGTAGACTACCACCAGTACCTTGGACTATTTGTCCAAAGACATGCCCGTATTTCACTTTTGGTTATGAACCCGCTGAAGAGTGCTGAGGTATTTGTGAATTCTGTGCTAGTGAAATAATATCTTGCTTATTTACGAAGTGTAAACTATTTGAGAGGTACCGATACCTAAAAAGTCTTTTAAAGAAACTAATGGAGCTATGTGGCGGTTCGCACAAGACCTTGTACAAGTTAGGCGTAAATGAAGCATAACGATTTTTTTGTTAGACAGAAATATTTAATCCTCGGTCTTTGAGGGGATCGACTTTTTAGATCAAACATCATTTACAATACGTAATATTTTTAATATTATAATACAAGACTCTTATCCTTTCTGGTATTCTTTGTAGTACATCAGCATGAAAATCGACCTGTATGCGGATAGTGTGGCCATCGTGCACCAAAAGCCTTTTTAAATAAAGTTTAAGCTTTCATCACAACGATCTGCTATTTGTGAAAGCATGTTACATCCTTCCCCAACACGATTTAAATGATTCCCGATAACAAAGGGATGTTTGTATCCATTCGAAAAGTCGGTTTGGTCATAATAATAGCCAACCAGGCAGCAAAGAGGTTTTCTTTGGATGAACAAACCATCGCCAGAGGAAGCTTTTTTTACTTTTGCCGTTGCGATTGCACTAGATTTGACCCTTACATACAAGGCCGCATCTCCAGAAGCCATCCAGCGCGGCCGAGAGCGCGCGTCTGCCGCTCTACTTCATCCAGTGGTCCGCCGACATCTGATCTTTCAAGCGATGAGCTGGACAAGAAGTGATATAGAACGGTCTCCTGGACTAAAGTCGCAAATCGGACTAATAACAACGCTGCCAAAACAATTAATCGCACGGGGGTACGCTTCAAACTCAACGTCAGGCTCACTGGTCATGTGAAAGACCTTGCCAAATGAGAACGGGAAAGACCATGATTTTCAGAGGCAAGTTCCTGGGTCGTGAATCCCGATTATCAAGGTTGAGAATCGAGAGGAAGAAAGCGGATATATTTTTGCTCTTTTTTGGTCTAATTCGTAGCTAAAACCAGAAGCGCAGTGGGCAAGGGGCTATAAGACTCATCCACCGCAGGGTACCGATGCAAGGCATTGCCCTATGAAAGGTCTGCTCGTTTGCTTAACAACGGGTATATCAAAGAAGGAGACAATCAGCCAATGCGGATTATGTTGCCAAACACTTCGCTCACTTTCTTTGTCCGCAACGATGTCTCTTTCGAAGCCACCCTTCGCGCGGCATCTATGAAAGCCGTTTGACTCAAAGAAACCCCTGTTCCACCGCAAACATACGATAGTCACATGTGTGATTAAAGCTCCGCATTAAGCCCCTAAGGAAATTATCTTTGGAAGTTTGTAAGCTAATTAAAAGACTGAGCCCCTTTTAGTTGCAGATCATGCCGCAACAAAAAAAAGAGTCTGGAGACAAGGGTGCCCACCGACAATCTCGAGTCCTCCCCAGCGCTTGCTGTCTCACAATTCAATTAGAACTTGAGATCGGTTAAGCCTTCTGGGTATTACAACTTGAAGCTCAATGGTCTCGGATGGAAAGCTTTCCGTTCGTGAGCTTAAAGTGCAACATGCTCACGTGGTGAATTGGAGACAAATCACATCAGAGCTGACTTGGCTTCAACACGGTGCAATTGCATTCCTAGTGCTAGTATGAGGTCACTTTTTCTATTATATAACGCGCGGTCGATATACCATAGCAGACATACGAAACACCCGTTACTTCTAATTTCATGAATATGAGGCCTTCTGTCAGTCGCTCTAAAGCTATTTTAACAGCCTCATAGCTGTTGCGAAGCAAAACAACCCCAACACTTCACTTTTTCAATGATGAAAGCTCTAACATTGTCTGGCCGCTTATAGCCCACCGCTCCATGGTAAAAACGTTCCATTTGCCTTGCGTTTAAGTTTGTTTGAAATTACTAATCTTGCACTGCGATAATTTTTTACTACGTGACCATCTATATATATTTTGAAGAGCACTTCAGCTTTTCTTTGTACTTGTCTAGGAAGTGTTTAACTATCTAGATCGAATGCAACTTTTCCCATGCTTTACTGATTATCACCACCTTTCCGACACATTAAAGACCTAAGAGAACAAAAAAAATCTTTTACCTTGAGCTTCCGTTCTTCAAAGTGTTCTTGAAAAAAATGAGGTATATATAGTAGAGCTTACATATGCGTGAACCTCAGTGTTGTGTGCAAAACCGACCAGAAAAAGGTTATTGACTCATGAACAGAGTTCCTCAGCGCGCATAACCGACTTCGAGCACTCGATTGGCCCTTTACGTCGAATCATCTTGCTATGAATGGTCTGCTGTATACACCAGCAAACGCCTCTCAAAAGGAAAAACAGGGCTTATTAAAATATAGTGCTATACCGTGGTTTCTAATTCTAATGCAAAAAAGCATGTATACAATATCATACCCATATACAGCCTTACTGTTTGCGTTCAATTATACTGCCTCAATTTGGTGCCAAGTGTACCGTCGGCGCATGAGCACCACAATGCCTGGATTACCACTAATCTTTGGCAAACCAAAGACAAAATTGAGATTTATTGACTTCCACCAGTCCACTGGTATTGATAGATCCCATGATGAAGCCATCGTCTGAGTTGCCTTTGGCAGGTCTCCCAGGTCCTCAGATGCATGACCACCCTTTTGCAAATGGGGATCACTACGATCATGTGCAAACAAATAAACACGTTTCCTCCAGGCTCCAATGACCACTAATTGAAGCATAATGTTCCTCCAGAAGTATTATAAACTTTAGGTCCTTGACGGCTGAAATGCCTCTGGCTGACTTTGCCGATTCCAATAGTGAAGCAGATCGTCTGTCTACTCCTAGTTATGCAAGTGCGATCTTGGTCATAGTAGTAACGGATTGGAACCGGCATCTCAGTCTACGATGAAAATTTCTCTAGGTTGGAATATCTTTTGTGCGTCTGACGATTAGTTCGTCAGCAAAGCTTTCAACCCGATCAGCTCAAATCTGATTTGCGAGAAATTGCATCGGCAAAAAATATAGAAATTTCAGGCTTGTGAGAACAAATCAGATGTTTTCCGCAAAAAATAGTGGACACAATTAGGGCGTAACTACTCATTTTCAAAATGCATGAATCGATTTGCCCACGAAATCTTTAAGCCCAGAAAGTGCACTTGGAGGTTTAATATTTCGTACTTTATGGCAAGTTACCGCTAGACATGAGCGAGGTAGTCCTATTTGACTACACCAGGCTTCCTGTACTGAGATGAGATGACTCGCTCACATCCGTCGGCATCAAATTAGAAAGGGGCGTTAACGTTAGGATGGATGCCAACGAACAACGCCAAACAGCTTTGCCGCGTTCCGAAAAGCAAACCTAATTCTTATTAAAGACTTTTCTTTGATGCTATTACAGATACCTAAAGCTGGTGATACCAGCATCGCATAGTATACTTCCTCCATTGATTAGACAGAGTTTTTGAACACCCGCATAGTCAGCACCGTATTTGTGCAAGTAAGTAATCAGCCTTATGATCTCCGCATATCCATTTGGGGACATGTCTCAGGTCAAGGCTAGACAGCATTTACTTTTTGGGGGCCTGCTCAAATTCCATGGTAACTTACAAATCAGCCGAAGATCTTAAGCTTCTTCGCCGCAAAGACACATTTGCCAATGTTGGCAAAAAAATATTGCTTCCCATGACTCTAAAATATTGCCTTAAATGTCCCAAATAGTCCCTATAGCTGACAGATCTCTTTCAAAGCGGCTATGAGTGTATAATATAAAATCACGTCCGGTCAATGCATGCGCATAAAGGTCGAAGAAATTGTTACAAAATGGTTGCTGGAATGTTTGACGCATCACTGGCTACTCCTATGCTGCTAGCCTCACTAACTGGCGTCAGAGGCATACCCGGCTTTCTTTTTCGAATTTGATAGCCGCCATCCATGCGCGATACATCGTAAACTTGGAAATGTTGTTAAGCAACACATCCTTCCCTACAATGATTTTATGCAGATACTGTTGCCTTGAATCAGCTTATCATAAACATGAAACAACTGCGACGTTTTGCTTGAATTCCGAACACAGAACGTCAGGAGTGAGTGCATAGATTCCAACTACCCTTTTATGCCACTTTGGCGAGGAAAGCACCATTTAGATCCCACTGCTCTTGTAGTAGTGGTCATGGCATTGTGTCACATCTAGCACGGGACAATCTCGTTCTTCGCTCCTTGAACCGGAGAAAGCTTTGATTTGTTGCGCGAAAGTAGGTATGATCGTTTTTGCCAATCGATTCAGGACTCGTGCTTTTCTAGTTACGCTATGCCCATGATCACGTAATAGATCCCCCTGCCAAAGACAAGTTATGCCTTCGTGCTGTCATATCCAAAAATGCCATAATCGAACTATTTCGAATTTGGGAGCATTATCAAAATTGACTTCCTCTGTTATGAAATCAGTCGACTCATTTAGTCGACCTGATTCATTCGCGGAGGTATCAGCTTTGTGATGCACTTGATTCTGGCAAGTTTCATATTGGTATCCTCAAATACATTCGTGTACAGTCAGCAGCTCACGGCCAATGGCCTCTTTTACAAAAGCCTTTTAGCTCTTAAGGGCTCAGCTTTCTCGGTCTGTATCAATTCCGTACACTTTCTTCTTCCCTAGTAGAGAGTATCACTCCTTATGATGATCAATTTTATTCTTATTCGAGGGTGTGGATTCTACCAGCAACACTTCGATTCTTTGTGAGGGACGAGAGTCCTCTCTGCGACTCTTTCGGGAGAAGCACCCTTGCTTACAGCAGCCAAATTTGGTAATGGTATTTTGCTTGCTAAAAGCTAGCTCATTGGGACTGAACTTGAGTCAGCGAGCCCACGGACACTACTTCTCTGGGTCCCATAGGATGAGACGTTACCCACTCATAGCAATCAAGGCTGCTCTTGTGAACATACCTACCATTTCAGAAGAGACAGCTATGGCTTTCCTCTTAATAAAAAAAATCTTGCGCTCATTTGGCTTAAACTCAGCGCGTGGCGCTACAGCCAGAGCTGGTTGAACCTGTGCTACTTAAGCCCTGGAGCCTTGACTGTGCTAGTAGAGATTGAGCGCTGTGGAGCGTCTTAGTCGCGTGGTAGCAAAAAAAGCTGCGAATGTGCAGCCTTCTTAGGCACTCAGTCATCAAAGAAGTGCAAGTTGTGCGTTTGACAGATTGAAGAAGGCAGTACTTTTCATTCTTAAAGCTTTGCAAGTCTTCAATAAGTCAATCAACCCGCATTGGGCGTATATCCAATTACAAAGTGCTACAAGATGTGACGAGATTATACCGCATCTTGATCAATTATTAAAGTGCAATATCGAATGCAATTCATACAGTATGATCCTTTAGTCCTACCTATAGTTATTTGAATGCACTAAATTTAGATATACGAATTCAAGTAGGATTTTTTTTCTTTGATCGGCAACTCGATTATTATACCGATGAGGACCGTCGTATTCTCTCAAGGCTTGCAACTTGTTTTGATATAAAAAATTACAAATTTAGTACGCAAACAGAAAAACTCTCCTTAAAGAGCAAGACTTTCTTGTCGACAAGGGTCGTTTAATAGATATCAATGCGCGCATAATGGCCGTTTAAGCCGAATGCAGCTTTTAGTCCGAGCAGCATATAAACTCTTTCTTTTTTTTTGAGCTACAAGCTCCAAAATAACCGGTCGGTGCTCCCATTGAGTTTGGCAATGAACAGATTCACCATTGGCTCGATCAAAACCTTTGCAAGTTGGTACTGGTACCTCTTCGATCACAGCAATAGCAGATTTTTTGGATTGTCGGCTAGATCTCAGTAGAGATAATGACTCGACTTAATAGTGAGGATTAAGTCGACTTCTTAAAAGGTGTGCCGATTGCTCTCTGCAAAAAAGTTGCTTCGTTTACATGTAAATTCCACAGACAGGTCATCTACCGCTAGTATCTACCGACCTAGTTGCTAGGTCCGAAAGTGGTGCACAAGATCGACATCATCAGCAGGTGTCAACATCTCGTTGCAGGTCTTTTGTGGCCTTGTGCAAAATCTTCCCTCTTTTCGAAGGCAATCGAGACTTTCCTGTAAAGCAGAGATTTTTGATGCATTGACGGGACCTCAGGGTTTGCAGTGTCCCTACTCGTTCATGTGAAAATTTCGAGCAGCTCTTCTCGGTGGCGTAATGAATCTTTGGACCGCTTTCGATCGAAAAATGTATCTTTTACATCACTCAAAATCTTTTGCACTGAACTTCTTTCGCACCTATAGATGCAGAGAGCACTTTAAAATTTGTCAATAGTGGTGTTTTCAAAGGAAGAGACAAGCAAACAACGGTTGCGACAAAAAGCGACAATATGAACTACTCGTGTGCCGGGAAAAGCGCCATCTTTTTCTTGCGCCTTTCAAATTTCAGATCAGAGACACCGCAATAGCAAAGTAAAGTCATTTTATCCAATCAGAAACACGATACGGACTACATGGTCGCACTATTAATTATGACGAGTAATTAATTATAGGTCAGAAAAGAGTTCAATTTCATGGACATTGATGCTCGCAGGTCTATTGCCAACTTTGACTCATCGATGTCGGCGTCGCGACTAGTCGCTTTTTTTCCTGCCTCCGCGTCAAATGCCCGATAAGCCTCTATAAGCATATATGGTCATAACAGTCCTGGATTGAGCAGCGTGGGTTACTATTCTTTGAAAGTGAAAATTAACGCCCGATAGCCGAAGCATACATGTGTTTGACACTTGGCTAGGACTTGTATGCAACTTAACCGATGTTTGCTGTCGTTCTTTGTCAAAAACAACTTTTGATGTTAGTACCGCCGATTCCGCTTCAACCCACAAGGATTTCTTCAGTTTGACAAGGTTGAGCAATCTGCAACCAGTCGGAACTATTGTTCGAAAACAATGCTCGGCTATCCCACTTATATCTGATGCCGCGTGGCACCAAACCTTGCTGCTCGATAGTAGTATCTGCATCAAATATCTTGGGCTGAACAAACTTGATCTATTTGCCTAATTGCGTTAAAATTTAAGACCGAAGCTTATTAAGCAATTTTAGAGCTTGGAATTGGCACTACAAAAGCCTTTCCTGCATCTGCAATGTATCGATAGTGAGGAACAAATACTTACATCAACCGAGCGCGTCTTGTTTTTAGGACCACATATGCGAAAATGAAGAAGATCTAGCGTATCATATTGACGAGTGTAACGGATTCTGAGAAACGATTTTAGACCATTTTCGCTGACTTCCGCGAAACATGTTTCGCACGCGTCGAATCTAACGGCAAATTGACATCCATCGCCTTTTTGCTACTGATTATCGCGCAAAGCAGGCAAGAGGAGCGTGCCCCATTCTCTTAAGCATAATAATACTGCGCTTTAATACCGCCGGCTCCTACGAAGTGTGAAGCCAATGAGATCCTCAATGAGACATTATAATTTTGAGCGCGAGGTACAGGCGCGGGCCGTCTGATACCAGTGTGGATTCAGGAGGCGCTTTAACCTCGGTGAGCTTGTTTGTCACCTAAGACCTTCCTTCTTTAGAGTGCCGAGACCATTGTTGAGTGAGTGCTTTTACCATATGGCAAAACGTACAACATCAAAATTTAGGGTTTACCGCTTGTGCAAAATACGGTCAACAATCTGTTTTCGGTGCCACAAATGAACAGGGGTCGCATTTTGGGATTTGCCGGCAACGATTTCTTGTTCAAAGTTGGTGTGGCGACTTGATGTGCTTGATGGCGCGTGTCAGAAATCGCTTTCAAAGAATGTTGCAGTCACGACAGCTTCTCCTTAATACGGCTTGAAAATTCTGGCATGTTCCAAAATGCAGTGCACACATTCCAATAGCGTCCTATCCATGCGCTTAGCAACTC
This sequence comes from Plasmopara muralis, assembly GCA_003676415.1. NCBI lineage: Eukaryota > Oomycota > Peronosporomycetes > Peronosporales > Peronosporaceae > Plasmopara > Plasmopara muralis. The sequence goes on along the minus strand of RCHQ01000166.1, from coordinate 6,981 downwards.
CGGTCACCAAGACGTGTACAAAGGCGTAGACTTTTACAATCCTACGTTTCGTACAGATCTGGCTTCTGCACGCGTAGTGCAGATGCCAGCAAATTGTTGCATAGAGTGCCACGTGCCGTAAATATTTAGTTTATCAAGTTTGACGCTCGATCAGTGCATTGACGGTGCCTGAGGTCTTAAGATCGTAAGCAAAATGTAATGGTCTAAAGAACCGGACAGTGGTCGCAAGTTAATCTGTTGTTCGTTGCAGCCGCGACTATAGGTGGTGTTCACCCAAGAAGAAGTGCAGACAGACCAATATTCGTTGTAGTCAGATCAAGATTACGAAAAGAGAGAGTGCGAGGCTGCGCAGTTAAAGATATCAAGCCCAGTAGCAAATGAAACTCTCAGATACAGCAGCTAGGAATAGCTACATGAGTTAAGATCAAGCTAGAGAAGTATGAAGCAATTTGAAGCGTAGTAATGTATGGCCGTTTGCGTGAACCAATTTGCCGAAGGGGGTTCTTTATGCTTGTTCTCTCTTCCCTCTTGAGGGTCGTTTTTGTCCGCATTTGCGGCTTAGCGTACACTTGTTAGTTCTCACTAACCTTTGCTCGGCTTTTAAATAAGCGCAAGCTCGCTGAATATAAGATCTCATGTTGCGAAGTTACCAGATATAATCATTATAGGAAGTGCAAGCGATAAAGTCTTGCGATTTGTGTTGCTGTTTGCTGTGGTTCCAGCTCAAAATTACCGAGTCATTTTAGCCTAAATGTTGTGTAGATTCCTTCAAGCTAATTATAATTTCTGCCGCGGAGCCCGATATCGCCGTTACTCAGGAAGCGACAATGATTATTTAATGCAATATGGCGCTCGACTTTAAGCTCAATGAGTATTAGTAGTAGCAGTTTATTTGCGAGAGCGACGTACTTAAGCTATGAATCAAGCAAGTTCCAGTATAAGCAAAATTTGTTTACCCATCTATCAGCAAGCATCCGTTAAATGAGTAAACATATATTTCGCTTCGCCCAAAGCAGAGCCACAATATGCTCTATGTACAAAAAATTGCGCCCAGTCACCGGTTTTTGTCTTGTTCTAAACAAAAAAAAGCGACACATTGCCAGACGCCTAAAATTAATTGTGATTTCTGGTACACAACACGCACCTTAATGGAAATAATATCGGTTGGCATATCTATAAATTTACAAGACTATTTAAAAAAAAGTCTCTGCCTAGATTGCAGTAGCAAATACAGTCACTACCAAAGTAAGGAGCAGCCATAACATATCAATGTTGTATTTGAATGTATAGACTGCAATCTATTGCACATATGACCAATTATATACATTACCAAAAAGGCTTGGCATGTATGCTTGAAATTTTAAACACCCTCATTGCTAAATGTGGGCTTACGCAAGCCGTGATATTGTCGAACTTCACAAGATCCCGGATGTGAGTTAGTTACAGCAATATTCAAAGAAGGCTCTAGAAGAAGTAAACTATTACCAAAGTGCCGCGTCGGCTGTCTGATGTATCTTACGGTGGAGATGTGGCAAGACCTCACCGCTCAGCACGCTCGCGGCGGACTTGTGATCAACACACAGGTAAGCACCTAGGCGTGTACCTCACCAAGAGCAAGGCGCGATTAAGCAAGTGAAGAGAGACTTCAAGGCTACTTGAAGACTATTTGAGCTTGCTGTCACAGAGGCGTCTCGACCAGCTGAGGTATGACATTTCTCGGTGGCGACTCAGTCTTTTCTGCTTCTAAATAGGTTAGTTGACTCTACGCTGATTACACACCAGGTGGGTACAAGATAGTGGATACAAGTTAAGATTGCAGTCGCGCTACCAATCGACAAATTAGAACAATACTTCGTTAATTGTCTCGGATGCTACAGTAGCTTTCAGAAAAAGCAAAGGTGTCCAACAGAGAATGAAGAAAGATAAAATGCCCCTCTCAAAGAGTTTTTACTGTGTTGATGCTGTTGGAATAACGCTGTTAAAAAAAACGTACTATCAGCAATTGGTTCGCTTCAATTTTTTTAAGTTTTTTCCTTTTATTATAATGTATGCATCGTAGACCGCATATATCTATATAAAATTTAGGAGTTGTTAGAAAAGGTGAGCTAGACATTCAAGATAAATTAGTGATCCGTTTTTAGTAAAACCCTATATACTTTTTGGCTAACATTAAGTATGCAATTATATATAGTATACCGGGGATAGGTCTAGCCTATGACCTTTTTAGCCAATCGCCGCTCTCCTGCACTTTAATAGGAGAAATGATAGCAAATGCGCCCGACGCCCAGCTCTGGGCGGCCGTGCGTGGTCTCACGGATAAGAAGCTTTATCGCATTCAAGCAATAATTCGCCTTTATTACTGCACCGATGCGTTCATGCTCCAACCCCATTCACTATCTTCCACCAGCGCTACAAACCAAGCCATTTCATTAAAACTTGGCGACAAGACGCAGCTTTGGTGCGTGGAAACCTTTGTGCACGTCTTTCTCGACTACATACACCGTCAAGTGGAGCTTCATGCTCAATCGAAGGTTCCGGACTTGATGCAGCCGTTGATTGCTCCCACAACGAACTCTAGGAACGCCACTTTCGAGGACGAATTTCCACTTTTAAGGCCTGTCGAGACGAAACCAATAAAGCGTAGAATCACGACAACGCTTTTACCATCGAAAAAGGCAACAGAGCTAGTCCAATCAATGCGTGCTACAACCGCTTTTCCTCCTTTAAAAACATGCATTGACACGACAGCTTCAGCTTGGTCCAAACACTCATGGTTGGAAAAACGTTTGAATGCAACCCCTTGCATTGCAACTTCATCTGATGATTCATCCATCTGGGGATCTAAGTGTTTGGCATCGGGTGCTACGAATTCTATAACATCGAAGCAACAAGAGTATACAAGTGTGAAAGGTGAAAGTAACAAGAAGGTGGCTCCATCTGGACGTCAACAGCTTTCGAAACAAGAAAAAGCGACAAGAGATCAAGAATCACCCCATTTGCAACGTGTGGCTCATCAGCAGGAACAAGAGGAGAAATTTGCTTTAAATCAAGAGGCTAACGTCGCAGCTTGTACGACAATAAACAAGCCGACTACGTCCCAGTCAGAAGCAGAGCTTGGCACCTCGTCGTCCGCTTTTTGCGTGAACAAACCAGCGGCCAAGCTGTATGGCTTTCTCCTCCGAGAGCGTTATGTCAAGGGGACATGTGTAGAATTGCAAGTCCTTGTGACTTTATTATACCGAGCTGATTGCTCGTCTTGTACTCATTCGACTGGACACTCAAAGACAACAAGGGATTGTAGTCATCAGGCCGCCAGGTCCGAATTTTGTTGGCGGATCCATTGTCTCGCCTTTGCTTCAATTGTATTTTACGAAATTGAATCGCTTTTGAAGCATTTGAGCGTTGATTTGATCCAACATTTCAAAGCCTGCCTCAATGAAGCTGAAAATATTTGTCCCGATCTAGTAATCCGACTGAAGCAAGAAGCTCACCGACGTGAAGAGCTTCGTGTGACTGAAAGTGCACGACTTGGCTACCACTTGCCAGTCGAAATGAAAGCAAGTGCGGTCCGCGACTTTGCACTCCCCTTTAACGAAGAAATGGACTCGCGGTTGCATTATCGAACATCTCGCGAAGCGATCTTGTACTCCAATCGGGAAAAAGCTCGCGATCAATTGCTCCATTTAGTGCGCACGTTTCAAGAGCAATTGCAGAGTGTTGTGGGGTTTAACAATAAAGCGCTCGCAGCAGCCAAGACTGCAGCACGCGCGTTGCTAGAAAATGTGTCGCTGGAAAATCGATGGTGGTTTGCCAAGTTTTTTGTACAAGAACTTGTGCAGATAGGTGCCAATCCCTTTGGTGAAAATGACAATGATCTCGTGGTGAAAATTCTGCAAGATAAACTGGTTGGCCAGAATCCAGATCGATTACGTAAACTACATCGACGCTTTTCCAGTCAAAAAGCAACACCGCAAACGTCGCCACGTAGTGTCCACTTGCACAGTAAAACGCGAGGAAAAGAAACGCATGGCTTGCGGCAAGCGGGACACGAAAAACTCTACCACGACGATGGAATGCAAGAGGACATGTCGACTTTACAACGTCTCAAGCGCTTGTTCACCAACAATCAGCTTTTCTTCGTTCACTTTTTACAAATGTGTAATAGTTTTTCATTTTCCGAACTGGTCAAGCGTCACTTGGAACGTGAATTTGACACGATGCACGCTTGTTTGTCGGATCGACAAGCATTTACGGAAATCGTGTTGAAATTGAAAGTTGTGGCTAAATTTCTCGGGTACCTTTGTTTCTCGCCTCAGTGGCCAGTGACGAGTGCACTTCGGCATTTGTCGATGGAAAATGTCGCTTTGCAAGCGGTTGAGCGAGAGGGGATTCACACGTTGGAGAGCAGACAGACTTTGGACGTGAAAAAGCTTGTGGAAGCCAGCATTCGACACGGAAAGATGGCCAAGTGTATGCCGTGGCTGTGCGACTATTTGACCATGTTGTCACTCGACACGTTCTCGTTACAAACACGATATTTCAAGCAACTTGTGGTGCTCTTGTATCTCTTGTATCGATCCGACCGTCTGACTTGTTTGGGTGAAACTGGATTGTACATTGCCATACAACTTGAGCGTATTTTTAACGTGTTGCACGTGGATGGAAACGTGCTGCAAAGGCGCGAATTTCAAAGAAAAGACTTGTCTCCATCACGTGAGATGATTGAATTGTTGCAAGAAGAACAGGGAGCGTCAAGTCAAGAGACGACCAAGGACGAAGAGGAAGATGAAATGCCGTTTTTGTATAGTCAAGTATTTGTCCAAAGTTGCGTCAGTGAACTCGAGGATTTGCGCGGATTTCTACAGACACGTGCGCGATGGACGCGTCAAAAAGTATCGATGAATACGGGACGAACAAAGAGCCACTTTGCCACGCCACTACGCAAACTGCGCCCATTGCAAATTGTGAATGAAGGTGATGCAAGGGCCTCGTTTACGATACCGTCCGATACTTTTGACAGTAAAGTACTGCCAACGCTTGAGATTATTTCATCGGAATTGGATCAAGCAACAGATACGTTATCGAATGCCGTCTTTAGATTGTATCCTCGATTAAAGAGTATCGTCGACTTTGTCGTTGCTACTGTGACGACAGACATTTGTGAACATGTCTTGAAAGTTATTGTCACGACGCGAGCAGATGCTTTGATGCATCAGTGCAGCAAAGAGAGCGAGTTTGATCGAGGAATGACCAAAGCAATCGCACTGACGAGTCAAGACACCACAGCGTGTGCTGCTCGAGCGTCATTTCAGAGGCTTTTGACATCCAAGACTTGTGACGAGGCAAATGATGCGGTCCGCACAGCGTTAGACACGGCGCTTCATTTAGGCCAAGAGCGCGTACGTGCAGTCCTTCCTGCATTTCTACCGCCTTTGGCCCATCCGACTTTCATCCACTCGATTGCGCACGTGGCGATGCAGCGCACGCGGGGAGCAATAGAAATGCTCGTGCCCAAGGCTGCCCAGACTGAATTTGGTAAACGCGTGGCGTTTTGGAAGGAAAGGATGGTAAAGGATACGGGAACGGTATCCACCGATAGCATGAGAACAACACCGACACTGTCATGTACGAGTACGAACGTGCAAAAAGAACTTAGGCGAGTATGTGCCATATTGTCGAAAAAGGTCGATGGGTACGATTACCAAGGAAATGGGGCAAAGTGGCAAGCGCAAGTGAAGATGTTATTGCAAGACGTGTTGCAATTCTCGGTCGTGCTTGGCACATGTGGTCGTCAAGCATCGTCACTGGTACTTTGGGACGTGATTTGGCGTGCTGTCACATCTGGTCTCCAGTTTTTCGAGGCATCATTGAATAACGTTGCCGAGTACCTTTTGTTCTTGCGCAAGCACGAGCGCGTCGACTCGATTGAAACTGATCTTATAGAGCTGATTACTGGATTCGTGTCGCTGTTTCAGATTGCTTTGCGGTTGAATGAACAGACTGATGGTGATCACGCTGCGTTCGGTCGTGTGCAGTCCCTTTTCATCTTTGTGCTAGATTTCGTGTTGAAATTGCCTACCAAGCGCCTTTATAGTGCTAACAATGACCTTTTGGCGAAACAAAGCGTTGTTTGGATTAGCTCATTGATTGTTTCCAACCTTCGGGTCGTGAGTCTTGCGGCGGGTGAGCAATCTCGAATTGGTGTAAATTGGAATAAATATTGCACCTTTTTTCATTCTGAAAAGGCACTTCAAGAATGGCGACGATGTATGATAGCTACATAAGTCGCAACGACAGCAATGTAATTGGCAAAGTCGGGATAGCACTTGCTACGTGAGCAATTTGACGCAAGGAAGAGGATTGAATTGGTGCGAACGAAATAACTATTTAACTGCAAATGTACGATTTATTTTTAGAGTTGTAAAATACGATAAACAAGACAATAAATTCGCTTGTGTACACTATAAAGAAGTTTGTATTGTAATGGCTGAAAGTTGATTCACTCTGCTTGGAAGAAAGAAATTAGTGTCCCAACAAAATTAAACGTGGACACACCTTTCATAAGGCAAAGAGGTCACTTCTCAGGCTCGGTACAACACCTTACACGAGTGGATTTGCGCCAATTTTGCTTTTGTGCAAAGAAGTTCGTCGGTTTAAGCGCCATGTACATGGCCAAAGACTGGTGTTTACTTGTCACAAGTGATTGCTCTAACGATTATACTGCTTGAAAAGGACGAGAGAGGGTCATGATGGCTATTTCATCACATCTTGAAGGCAAACATACTACAGTTTTATTGGCAACGATGGGGAATTTGCTTTTTATACTGTTCGTGAATCAACTTTGATACTGTAAATTTGATTACGCGTTGAATCCATATGTTTTTTTCTCAGACCCGCTTAACACAAATTGCAGTGCAGATCGAGCAATAGAAATCTTCTGTCTTGGGAAATCCAAACTTTTGCAAATCTCTATTTCGTCTT